>BLKR01005097.1:0-88959 GCA_011170035.1 Teleogryllus occipitalis | reverse complement strand
GCATTTGCTCAATGGATCAGGGAAACTGGACGAAAAACCTGATCGAGATGGGGGTCATTGACCCGGAAGCTGTGTTACAATAATTGTTACAGGTTGTTTATACTCAGTTATACAGTCCAAATGGTAATTAATACATTATGTATCATTGTTAAAATTAATGTTACTTTTCTTGTGATGCTCAGTATAGTCTCTAATTGTATAGAAACAGTTATGCAGCAGAAACGATTTCACTTGGGATTTAAACTTTTCTATTGAATTTAATCGTTTAATGTCATCTGGCAAAATGTTGTAAAATAATGTACATGTATTGTATGTGAATTTTTTGTAATGAGCTGTTGATACTGTCACCTGATGAATATGATTTCTACGTCGAGTGTTATAGTAATAGACTTCGGCATTTTCTGAAAATATATTCCCGCCCTTAAGCAAGTCATTTTTGACAAAAACCACTGATTCGTAAATAAAAAGACACGGCAATGGTAAAATTCATAGATTAATGAAGAGAGGCTTACATGAATCACGTGGGTGAGATTTGGTTATTATTCGTACAATTCGTTTTTGTAATCTAAAAATCTGGGAGCTATAAGATGTATTTCCCCAGAATATTATGCCATATCTCAGGCGGGAATGAACATTCGCGAAGTATACACAACGAGCAGTATGAAGGCTGACTGAATTTGCAAGAATTCTGAACGCGTAACATAATGAACTTAATTTTGTGTTCAATTCATTTAAATGGACGTTCCATTTAAGGTTTGACTGAATTGAGAGACCTAAAAATTTTGTTGCCTTAACATCAGTCAATGGTACACTGTTCATTTTCAATGGAGCACAGAATTGTTTATTTGAAATGGAAAACTGCATTAAAACCATTTTCTTTTCGTTTACTATTAATTTTTATTTCGGAACCAATTTGAAACATCTGATATTGTACTATTTGCGGTTTCTTTATTGCAAAGGATGTTCGTATCATCCGCAAAGAGAACCGTTCTTCCGTTTCGAATCGTCGAGGGCATATCGTTTTCGTAAAGTAGGAACAGAATAGGGCCTAAAATCGATCCTTGAGGAACTCCACATGCAACGGGCAAAGAGTCGGAAAGGTGCGTACGTAATGTTCCATCATTCCAGTAAGGTATTTCAACTTTCTGAGATCGTTGTTTAAGGTACGAACATAACCAATCTAGAGCAATACCACGGATTCGAAGCACTAACCATATCTTCGAAGCACTAACACCGGGGTGAGATCTTCCTTACATTTACTAAGAAAAAATGAATGGAGTGCAATCGGAATTCAAATCTCAGAAAAAATTGATCGCGGAATGCAATTGAAAGGCTTAGTGCATGAAGGTGTTTACTTAATTTTTTTATTTTGTCAACAAAACGACTTTTTTACGAGTTTCCTTTTAGTTGCTTTGCTACTTTTGATGAAAATTACAATATTTGTTATATAAAAAAAATAATTTCCAGTAACATAAAAGAAGTTCCATGCAAGTTTACTAAATCTCAAATATCTCCTTTGGCCATTTTCTGAGATAACACCTTCTTGCATTACGCCCTTCAATTGAAATACGTACTTCAAAAAGAAGTATTTTGTAAAAACTTTAAGCCCTTCAATTGAAATACATTCTTCAAAAAGAAGTGTTTTGTAAAAATCTAAGCCCTTCAATTGAAATACGTCCTTCAAAAAGAAGTATTTTGTAAAAATCTCGACGTGTTTTTTTTTTTTTTTTTTTCACCATTAAAAGCTGTGTAGTTCGAGGTTACTCCGTTTAGCATAGAGGTGAACTGACGTGAAAAGCATCACGGAAGTGCGTTGTGTGCTACCGCCGGAAGGCAATGGATCAAACGCTCACAAGCCGCGCCGCCGAGCGCGTCGGGGCGAGTATTGCGGTCCCGTGTAGACGTGTCCCGTGCGGGCAGCCGGCGGGGTGCTCGCGGCGCGGGCGGATGTCCGACAAGGCGGGCGCCGCCGCCGACAGCGATCGCGATTTAGGCGCTGCACTCGCCAGCCGCTCGCGCGCTCCCGGATCAGCGGTGGAGCCGAAGGAGGAGCGGAGGGGGCGGGGCGGGGCGGGGCGGGTCCATTAGCCCGCATCTCCAGGGCGGCGGCGCAGGCACGGTCTCCTAATCCGGAGCCCGCCCCACCCCGCTCGCCGCGTGACGGATCGCCCTCGCTGCGGCTAATGACGTCACAGCCACCCGCCACCGCTCTGGGTGCGGCGCCTTGGGTGCCCAAGGCCTCCGGTTTGGAGGCTCCGCTGGAGCAGAGCACACCTTGGGTTTGGGTTACCGGCTGAGATGGCTCGGGGCAAACACAATGCCACTGCAGTGTGTCTGGTCGGGAGATACTAGTGTCAGAACCGGTGGGGGATTTTCGGTACCAGCAAGATAGCTGGACTGGTCGAGGAGAAATCTAGCGGCTGATTGGAGATACCACAAAACACTACCGATCAGAGCAATCAGTTTCCGGAGAATTCTGGATAAGAACTTTTACGAAAGGGACACAGACCGCACATATATTTTCTTTCCCGATTCTTGACTCCTTCTCTTCTCTTCCCTTACACACACACACACACACACACACACACACACAACTTCAGAACCACATATGTCGGGAGACCAGTCGCAAGCTTAGAACTTGTCCCCCTGGAAATACTTTCGGAAGCGGACGAGTAGGTCGGCGTCGGATCTCAGAGTCACGAACACCGCCATCTCCCGAGATATAACGTGCATTTCACCTATGGGACTAACGATGATAATAATTCGGGCTGCCGGAAACAGGAAATAATCAAAAGTCAATCATTTTATTTATTTCTTGTAAATAATCAGTGAGATTGGGATTTTACAGACGCTCATTAATCAATTTACTCTTAGCAAATTTTCGATGAATGCACTACTGGGTTCCGAACTATTGAACATCTGCAATTACATGCACTTTTACCACATTTCTGGGCAAACGTATTTTCTCTATGACCTCCAGTTTTGAAGACATGATGAGGAGGAAGGATAAGGGTAGATTTTTGAGCCCCAAACGATTTCTAACGATTGGAAACGATTTTCTAACGATTGGATTCACGCGGCTATGAATTTGACACCTATCTTCCAACAGTATCTTATATATTCATATGGTAAATATATCAATACACGAACATTCTAGTTTCTTGCCTACTACATATATACGCAGTAGGGAGAAAGTATTTAAATGCTACAGCGGAAAGGGCAACGTTTTGTTAGAATAACATGTTTTATGGGTCCCTCTTATCGAAAAGAAAAATAAATCTTATTCTTATCGTAGGAAATTACTTCATCCAGCACGTGGAGTAGACCGAATTTACGATTAGTGGGAGGTTGATAACGAAAAGTCAGCTCACAGTAAGACTTACGTCTGTGTCTCTTTTCCGTTTTTCGTTCGAATTTACCCGTTCATCTTTGATTAGCATTTGCGTGTCAGTCATTCAGATTATTCTCTTCAAAATTAATATACCTCTACCGAACTGGCCGAACATGAGGCCATGCAAATTTGAACCTTTTCTTTTCAAATTTTGAGGTTTACATGAAACCTCAACATTTTCATAATTTTGTGGTTCCAAATTTGCTGTGGCGGAAGGGACTCCAAATTTTTGGAATATATTTTTTCTCGGATAAGCTTAAAAATACGGCGTATGGCCGCTTAAAAATACGCTTAAAAATACGGCGCTTAAAAATACGACGCTTAAAAATACGGCGTATGGCCTATTGTTGAACTCTCTGAAATTTTGACAACTGTAAAAATTACAAAGAGTGCAAGAAACTATGAGCTGTTGTAGCACCACGCATTTTATATTACTTTATCAAAATCATATTTCTTCGTATAAAAAGATTTTTGCTATATGTAGCAAAGTTATTATTACATAACACGATTACACAACAAAACAAAAATGTTGACAATTGCAGAAAGAATTGATATATTTGTTTTTCGATTCACGCAAAAAGTAATTTGTTTCAAATTTTTGATAAGCACACTGCTACATTTGGTATCATTGAGTTGCTTCTTGCAAATTATTGAACGCATATTTCTTAATACGTTCGATTTGATGTCTAATTGTTGAGAAAAACTAATTTTTTGACGTTTTTTTCTGCGTATTTTGATTTTTATTGATTACAGCGCCCTCCTATCACGAAATGTTAAATACAGAAGTTACGTATTGTTTCCCGGAGAATCCGAATTCGCATTAAAAAGTGGGGGTTCCTATTTAACATTTTTATTGTCCCTCACCCTCGTCCCCAGGGGGGAGGCGGGTCGAGTTTGGTATCATTGGATGGGCTTTCCGAACAATTTTCACTTTTCTTGAACCGATGCGCACTTTTCGAAATATTCCCAAAACCAATTTTAAATGGAACGCATGCATGAAACATGTCTAATGAAATGGGAATCGGTATGCACTTAGTCGTTACTTTGCCATCACAACAGAGAAAAGAAATATTGTGTTTATTCAGAGCTTGAATTCAATTTTTAAAAATAAATATATTCTATTGAAGAATTGGCTGTGTTTTTCATAACACTTGTTATTCACGAACACGTCGAGAGTTTAAAATGTTATAATTTGAAGGGGGCCCATTTGATATCCAATCTCGAGGTCGTTTATACGTTTTATGGCATCCTACTGTCTGGCTCTGATGAGTTTTTAGACGCTTTTTATGGATCCTATGAGCGAATGCGGATAGCTATATCTGAAGGACTGGTTCATTCCTGAACTCAAAAGCTCTTTTCGAGATTATTACTTCTGATGAAGTTTACTTTGATGAGGTTCATTTGATTTATCACATTTACTAAAGAAGAGTAAGTCATAGATTTCAAGCAGGATTAGTCCTAGCAGAGATTTATCGCGGTTGGAGTTTGGTTGTTCTCTTGTGAGGTTCCTACACCGTCGCTGTACCATTTCGGATTGATGGAGTGTTGAGAAGAGTGTCGTATAATTTTTTGCAGGGTTTCCAAATTAACTGCGTCATCAGAGGAAGGTGCAAAACGTACTCGCATAGCAGAAAACACATTCATGTTGCACTTCGGGAAACGCCTTTCATGAGACGTTCAGTCATTTTTTTTCATAGGTCTTTTATCCAGCCGACAGCCGGTTGCCCTTTACGTCCCGAAGGGAAGCATATTCTACCAATACACTAGACAAACACTCTTGCGGGCTCCTCTGATCTGGGGTCAGCAGAAGGCGAGGCCCTCCGCGACAACACACACACACAAAGTTAAGGGACAAACAGCCATGCCCAAGGCGGGACTGGAACCCGCAACCCTTCGGACCGAAGCGCTGAGTCGGTACTCGCTCTTAGACACCTCGGCCATCCAGGTCGACTCAGTCATATTTTCTTTGGATAAATCCAGATCAGAGATATAAAGGTCCTACTTGCGCTCAGGCACCAAATCATTATCAACCGTTCTGAAGAACTTGGTGCTTCCATTATTCTTTTTCCCATAGACTCAGGGAATTTTACTTTGTACGACAGATCTGTCTCGTCGACACTGGATACTGCATCTGCTCGGTAATTTTGTTTAGTACATTTGCCTTCAATCTTCTGACGATTCACAAAATCGTCGAACTAAGTGCCACCGGCTAATCTTTCTTCTTTGAATGGGTGTTAATTACATTTTTTCACAGAAATAATAAGCTATTTTGCGAAACTCATACCTGGGGAGACAGCAAAATTTGCTTTCCATGAAAAATAAGAACTCGACTAACTCTTTTTAAAGACTTTGTCCATTCATTTTTTGTGTGCAACACCTTTAGTTAACTCTGAAACAAAACCAATAGGAATACCACTCATAGTGTATGTAATATGAGCTCATACTTAATCTTGAGGTTTATTATTTATCAAGCACAGTTTGGGGCTCAGCTTACAAGCATCGCCATACTGGAATTTAGAACACCATAGCTGGTGCTTTCTACTTTCCAAATTACACTTTTACATGGAACTCACCTTCAAAACATACTGTATCACATTTATTAACAACAGTAAATTTAAGCAAATTGGTGCTATCATAGAAGCATATAACGTACCTGGCAAAGCGAAATCAAAAACGGCTGTCGTCCTTCTCCTATCGTTCACAGCTGCAGAGTTCCTACCCTTCACAACAAGAGAATTCTTTCCCTAAAGAAAGTTACAAAACTAGTTGATACCATCTTTCCTCTTATGCTATTGTGAGTGCTGTATACAGAATGTTCCGTTTAAAATTGGTTTTGGGATTATCTCGAAAAGTATTCATCGAATCAAGAAAAGGAAGCCCGCTCGTGGCACATAGCGAAGTCGCTAACCTTTCACCACTGAGGTCCGGGTTCGATTCCCGTCGAATCTCATGTGAAATTTGTTCCAACAAAACGAGTTTGGCTGCTTCACAAGGGCTAGTCCAACCCCTGTGAAGTGTCCTAAACTCCACCCCTATCCTTATTCCTTCCCAATTCTGGCCGCTGGGTAGTGACGCAGGAGCGCGTAGCAGGAGGCACGTACGCGGAGATGCTACCTGGCGGTCCTCTTGACAACTGACTGCGACGTGACGTGACATGACATATTTGTAATGGAGGATTACTCTGCAATAGCGCATATCAATGGAGAGTTACTCCCCATCGCAAAGCGCTCAACGCTTCTTAAGGGGCATGGAGACGCGTTGCGTCAAGTTGTAGACGCAACAAATTAAAAAAAAAGTTGGTAATGAAAGTTCTTCACATCGACGGAGCCCATCCAACGATACCAAATTCAACCCCCCAGCCCCAGCCCCCGGGAGTGGGGGTGGCGAAGAATAAAATCTTCAATGAAAACCGCAGTTTTTATTCTAGATTCAGATTCTCCAGGAAAAAATACGTAAATTCTTTATGTAACATTTTTTTCCGTTTCATGACAGATGGCGCCATAATCGACAAAAATCAAAATAAGCGAAAAACTTTAAAAATGTTCTTTCTTGACAATTACACTTCAAGTCGAGAAAAAAAAAACACGTGTCTAATGATTTGCAAGAATGACACCAAACATAGCCTTCTTGCATAGGACAACTCATCTTTCTGTCTCCAGGATCGTACAATGAGAAGCGCCGACAGCAGCGCTATTCCGGCCATTTGATGAACTACAAAGTTTTTAAAAAAATCAGTACAGCGTGCTCAGTTGTCATTTTACTACTGTAATTAGAACCAGAAATATTACATAACAAACCTATAATGTTTACAATTGGACAAAGATTTGATATATTTTTGTTTTCCGAGTCATAGTAAAAGTAGTTTTTTTTTTGCTGAGAAAGAACGAGAAATGAGAAAGATTGAAAGATCAGAAATTAATGAATAAAATGGATGTAGGAAATGAGCTTACCGTAAGAAGATTTGGTTTGGTTTTTTTTTCGTGTTTCCGGGCGCGTCAACAGCTTTGGTCATTAGTCCCGTTCGTGTAGTGCATGTTTTTTCTCGAGAGATGGCAGTCGTCTTCCCCCGCTGGATGGCGAGATCCGACGCCGACCTACCTCGGCTAGTGGGGTTACCCCCTAACCAGGACTCTCCCACCAGCGAGGCACCGCCCCAGCCGGGACAAGCTCTAAGCTCCCGACCGGTCTCCCGGAATATGTGGTAGTGTAGTGCATGTTAGTGTAAGTGTGTGTGTAGGGGGAGAGGACAGGAGAAGGAAGAGGAAGGAAAGATCGCGCGCGGTACGTGGCCCCTTTGGTAGGGTACTGCTCCCGCATTCGCCTGGTGTGGATCGGAGAAACCACGGAAAACTACCGATCAGAGCAGCCGGCCGCTAGAATTCTCCTCCAGACAGCGACTGAATTCGACCAAGCCGAAAAGCTAGTGTCGAAAATCCTGCCGCCGTGGGAAGTGTAACCTAGGACCTCCTGGTCAGAGGTGCTGCAGTGATATCAGTTGATGCACTGAGCTACCGCTCCCGGTCCATAAGAAGAGATAGAGGAGAGTACCAAGAGGAAACGGAAGGAATGAAACTCTGAAAGACGAGAAAGAAGAATGTGTATGGGAAAGGAGAAGATGGAGACGATGAGATGAAGACAATCAGAAGGAGTACTGAGGAGAAAACAAATAGGACAAGGAAAGAAAGAATAAAAGAGGTTTTTGCTTGTTCTAGGACAAGAGAATTTCAGCACCAATCACAGCTCGAGCGGCAGACAGCCTGAGACCTGTGTGCTTGGACAGCCCCTGAGTCCTCCCCGCCCCGCCCCTCCCCATCTGATCCCACTCCGCCCCGCTCCGCCCAGCCCCGCCAAGCGGCGCCCCGCCCCGTCCCGCCCCGCCCATTCCGTTTCGCCCCGAGGAAGCCGTAACTGCTCTAAGTCCGTTAAACGGCAAAACCTTTCACCCACAAGCGCCGTCTTAGGACGCGGGCCGAGTGCTTCAGAGCAAGCGGGGGTGGGGAAGCGGTTAAGCCTCGGGTGCTGCTGGCTGGCGCAGGGTGAGGGGCGGGGGGGGCGGGACAAGGAAACACGGTCGGGCGGCCGGAAGTGAGCGATCGCCGCGCGATCTGTCGCCTCGCAGAAGCAATTAAACGGCCGCGCGCGCGACAAGCTCGTTATCGGAGCCGACGCGCGCGGCGGGCCGAGGGCGCGCGGCGCGGGTGGGGAAGGGGGAGGGGGCGGGGCAGGGGAGGGGCGGTCGTTATCGCGTGATATATCACGGAGGGCGGAATCTGGCGGACGCCGCCCCGGGCGATAGCGCGCGACGCTCGCGCCTGCGTGATGGACGAGTGACGCGCTGCCACGCCCCCTACACCCACGCCCCCCCAACAGCCCTCGCTGCCCTCACCCGGAGCGGTAGCTCAGTGCATCAACTGATGTCACTGCAGCGCCTCTGACCGGGAGGTCCTAGGTTCCCACTCCCCACGGCGGCAGGATTTTCGACACTAGCTTTTCAGCTAGGTCGAATTCAATCGCCTGGAGGAGGATTCTAGCGGCCGGCTGCTCTGATCCGTAGTTTCCCGTGGTTTCTCCGATCAACACCAGGCGAATGCCGGAGCAGTACCCTATCAAACGGGCCACGGACCGCGCGCGATCTATCCATCCTCTTCCTTGTCCTATCCTCTACCCTTACACACACACACACACACACACACACACACACACACACACACTTACACTAACATGCACTACAATACCACATATTCCGGGAGACCGGTCGGTAGCTTAGAGCTTGTCCCGGGCGGGGCGGTGACCCGCTAGTGGGAGAGTCCTGGTTAAGGCGGAAACCCCGCTAGCCGACGGTAGGTCGGCGCCAGATCTCGCCATCCAGCGGGGGAATATCACCGTCATCGTCCGAGAAAAACATGCACTAGACTAACGGGACTAATGACCAAAGCAGTTGACGCACCTTGAAACACGAAAAAATCAATCAATCGCTGCCCTGCCATTTCCCTCACCTTTCCATGTTCTCCTTTCACCCACCGCATTGTGCCTACACCGGTGACATCAAGGAAGCAATTTCCTCGATTGTCTTGTCTTGGAGAGGGAGGGAAAAGACAGTTTCATTGATTGATTGATTGATTGGTGATTCCGAGCGCGCCAATTGCTGAAGTCATTAGTTCCGTAAGTGTAGTGTTTTGTTATCGCGGGAGGTGGCGATGATCCTTTCCCGCTGGATAGCGAGACCCGGCGTTGACCTACGTCGACTTGCTTGATTTTCCCTACCCCGATATCTCCCACCAGCCAGGCACCGCCCCAGCCGAGACAAGCTCTAAGCAACCGACCGGTCTCTCAGCAAGTGTGGTAATGTACTGCATGTGAGTGAAAGTATGTTTAAGTAAGGGTTGAGTATACAACGAGGGAGAGCAAGGAAAGATAGCACGCGGTCCGTGGCCCGTTTGTCAGGGTACTACTCCGGCATTCACCTGGTGTTGATCGGAGAAACCACGGGAAACTAGCGATCAGAGCAGCCGGCCGCTGGAATTCTCTTCCACACAGCGACTGAATTCGCCCTAGTGAAAAGCTAGTGTCGAAAATCCTGCCGCCATCAGGACCCGAACCAAGAACCTCCCGATCAGAGGTGCTGCAGTGACCTCAGTTGATGCATTGAACTACCTATAGAATGATATAAATTATTTTCAAAGAGACAAATGACGGCAGCGCCGCGCACGAACATTTTTTAAAAATGAAATGAATGCGCGGAAGATAGGGAAACGTGACACAAACATTTAATAAAGCAAAATTTTTGAAATCGTTTGAAACAACAATCATCAAAATCGGATTAGGGGTTCGATTAATTTCGAGAATTTTAGTAATCGCGCATTTCGGCGGAATGAAAAAGAATATGCAGGCGCTATTGTTGCCGTAAAGAAAGTAATTACAAATAGTGTTTTTCGTAAATATTAAAAGAACGCCTGGAGGGAACGGGTTAGAATTTGGGAGGATAAAAGAACAAAAATTATCAAAATTTTTGAAAGTAGTCACGAATTTGGAGGACTCCTTGGAGGCGAGATAAAAATTAAGTGCTATATTTTCATTTAGAAAAATATACGAAACAAGAGACATATCTAGCATCGTAGGCTTTTACGGCCGGAGTCAATGTGAGTTAAAGTTTCCGGGCTGGTAGGCCGTGGTCCAGTTGGAATCGAAGAACCAAACGTTTCGTCCACAGCTGCCGACCCGGACAGTCGCTGGCCAGCCGCCGACCCGGAGACTACACCCACGACGCTGCCGCCACTGAAGATGTCCACCGCAGCTGTGGACGAAACGTTTGGTTCTTCAATGCCAACTGGATCACGGCCTACCAGCCCGGAAACTTTTACTTACTCACAAGAGACATATCGTTGTGACGTCATGAGAAGATAGCAAGCGGTGATTTGCAATATTCAATTAAATAAGTCATTGAGAGGCGAATCAGACGATACGGTAATTGTCGTAGGAATTTTGGACACGATGTAGAAACAACCACAGGTCAGGAAAACGCTGATAAGTGAGAAGAATAAATATTTTTCGTTATGCTCTTTGGCGCATTAAGTGGGTGATCCGCTTTTGTTTGCCGCGAAACCATATAAGCTGGAGGACAACAATGCCAGTTAGTCAGAGAGAGAGATGAAGTTTTGCTCGGGGCGTGAACGCGAGATCCATGTTAGGTTGCAAGAATTTTAATAATTGTTACGAGTGTGTAACTTAAAAACATTTCATTTACTTGACGGCGCACGAACTGTGTAAAAAAACCGAGCACGTAAATTGATAAACAGTGGCGATTTAAGAGAGTTTTGTTATTATCGCGATGTAAACAATATTTGTCGGACATTTTGCGTGTTGTGTTTAATAGCACGAATGCCAACGCTATTCTGGCTTGACATTAAAAGGGGGAATGCAAGTAAAGTTTTCTACGAAAATAACATGGTGTATTGGCGCGTAGTAGTTTTGAACATTCGACGGGAATTGTAACGCAGGATAAGCCGAAACAGTCATAAACGTGCGTGTGCTAAGGCGAATTCCGCGGGTGATGATGTCCATGGAAATGACAGTGGCCGGAGTATAGCGGTCATTGTGCACTGATGGAGCGCGAGTTGGCAGCTGGCGACGAACGCCGCGGTGCCGAACCAACAAACAGGGAAGTGCAATGACTAATTTGTTTTTGGTTACTACGAAGATGCATTCATGTAGAAGACCAAGTAATGTTAAACTTGTATAGATTAAGAGTCGATAAGGCAATAGTTCAGAACGCGCATTCGGTATGAATGAAATGTTTGTAAGTTTTTCAGGGTGAATAGTTTTTCTTTTAATTTTTGTGTCAATTGAATTTTTTTAATGTTGTCATTGAAGGGTGTTTTGTTTTTTGTTTACGTGCTTGTTGTCAGTGTTTAATGAAAGGAAGGAATCAGTTAGCAACAAAAGAGAAACGGATAGAATAAATCACGATGAACGCAGTAGTGTTATCAGTAAAACCTCTCAATGACGTGTTGTGATTTCTGGTAATTAGATGCTGACCCACGCGCGCGTTGCACGAGTACCACGTTTCGGTCCCCGTACAGGGGCCATCACAAGTTCACGCCCGCATAAAGTTTGAGAATGATGAAAAATTAGCAAGTAAACGGGCACAATTAAGTTTATAAAAGTGTGAGTAGACGATTTTGTTACAATATGTCTAGGAGAGGGCGAGGAAACTCAGTTTCAACATACGTACATGGGAAATACAAGCGCGAGTTTATAACTCATTCACTACAAAAACTGTAGTTGCTAAACAGCACGTACTTTCTCGCCCGTATTGTCACGCAAAATTACTCGAGAAGTAGTCAATTTTAGAAACATTGTACATGACCGTATTTCAAAATCTAACTTTAAGGAACAGATTTCATTAAGGGAAAAAATCTCTATCTTTAATATTTTAGTTCTAGGAAGGCTTCGAAAAAATTGTTAACTTTTGTAATCTTCGAAAAATCCAGGTTTTCAACGAACATGAGACCAACACCATTCACTTAAACGCCCTTCACGCTACCCAGCAACAATATTTGATCAAAAACGATAGAGCCATTTTCTGGCCGAGGGCTTTATGCACAGTACCCCCCAAAATTAAAATAGAGGTTTCAAATTCAAGGGTCCACGACATAGGCAAGATCAATTTCGAAATTTCATTTTTGGAGAAAAGCGGCTGAACGGTTTAGCCGCTGGCGATGTTTGCAGACGGACAGCCGTTTTACCGCCATTCAATTTTTCGGTATCAAGGACCCACAAAACATGGATTCTGGCTACACCACGTAATAGAGAATTTTTTCCCCTATATTTAGCAAGTGGATTTATACACTTTTTCGTTATCAGTGCCCTGTAATAATATTTTCTGCCGAAAATTGCCCGTTTCTCCGCGTAGCAATACATAACTACATATGATGTATTTTTGTGGTAACGTTTATGTTGTGCAATATATTCGCAATGGTTCAGTTAGTTAAGTTTTAATTGTGATGTAACTGGATACATTTATTTGTTTGCAATTGTAAGTAATATAGTTTTACATTTGTAAGTAAATATATCAAAATATGTATTATTTATTCTCAATTACTGTTGCTTTGCTTTTAGAACAATGCGATATTCCCACCGTCCAAGTTATTTTCTGCTTCTTCTTTTCTTCACAACAATCCTTAATTATTCTCCCTTTTCTATTCATCTTTATTGTCATTATATTGCTTTTCTCTCTCTCTCTCTCTTAAAAGTATTTTTCTTCGTTTTTATAACGGTTATCATCATCCTTCACGTGCATCCCGTGATCTCCACACTCAACGCACGCGTTACCCTCTTCATTTTCCTTTGTGTAGTAGTTTGTCCCTTCTCCGCGCTCGCCCGTCCAGGCGGCGGTCCCACAGCCTCCTTAGTACGTTGCTTCTCATTGGATGCAGGGGCCTCGTTCAATTCCATCACCCTGCCATCTAGCGGTGGCCCGGGGCGAACGCCCGGAGGCTGCTTGCAAGGGACGCTCGGCTCGAGGGGCATGGGGGGAGGGAGATTCGGCGAGGGGAAGAGAGAAGAACTCTCTCTCTCTTTCATGTCTTCCCCTCCGCTTTCGCATGGCCACGGAAGCGGACGAGAAGGCACGAGAGAGGTAACCGCGCGAATGTCATATAACGGCGAGAGATCGAGGACTCTGTGTACGGCGGAGTTCACAGAATGAGAGGGCGTTGAGTAATAAGTTTATGAGTGCAAGAACTGGAAAGAATGGGAAAGAAAATAATGGGTTCGAAAGAAATAACTGGACCACAAGAAACGGAAGACTAGAAACAAGAGAGGGAAACTAGAGGGGGGAATATAGGGAGAGTAGAGGACAATAGGGAAACAAGAAAAAGGTCAGAGAGAGAGGCAGAGAGAGAGAGAGAGAGAGAGAGAGAGGGGGAGGATAATAGGTACAGAGAGAGGGGCACAGAGAGAGAGAGAGAGAGAGGAAAATAGGCACAGAGAGAGGGGCACAGAGAGAGAGGCACAGAGAGAGAAAGGCACAGAGAGAGTTAGAGACAGATAGGTACCGAGAGAGAGAGAGAGGTACAGATAGGCACAGAACGACATAGAGGCAGATAAGCACAGAGAGAAAGAGGGAGAGAGAGAGAGAGAGAGAGACAGACAGACAGACAGACAGAGAAAGAGCGGCACAGCAGAGTGATAAAGAGAGAGATTCGAGGAAAGAGAAACGAGAGTGAGAGAGCAGTGAGTGAGGAAGAAAAGAGGATTGAGAACGCAATGAGCGAGGCACAATCAATAGGTTCAATGGAAGATGGGCCATAGAGGAAATACCTCCATACCTCTTTAGTCTATGGATGGGCATTTAGGGCTGCCTAGGTCAGAGAGATGAATAGAGAGGAGTGAGGCGACGTATTTCGGCGCGGAGAAAACGAGAGGCAACGCGAAGCGACGAATGAGGAGCAGAGAAGGAAAGGAAGGGCGGGGTCGGGCGTAAGGGGCGAGGTCACTGACGGAAGAGATACCGCCCTCGGGACGACGTCGTCGGAAGCGACAGCGTAACGACCTGTCCAGCAGCTCATCAAGCGATGACGATCGGAGCGCATTCTGTGCCCGTGACGGGAAAGAAGCTCAAGCAGCGCCCATCCCGCCCAACAGCCTCGCGCCCTAAGCAGCGTCCCGTCCGCCACAACCAGGCATCGATTGATTGATTATTTCGTGTTTCCGGGAGCGTCAACTGCTTTGGTCATTAGTCCCGTTAGTGTAGTGCATGTTTTTTCGCGGGAGATGGCGGTGATCTTCCCCCGCTGGATGGCGAGATACGGCGCCGACCTACCGTCAGCTAGTGAGGTTTCCCCCTAACCAGGACTCTCCCATCAGCGGGGCACCGCCCCAGCCGGAACACGCTCTAAGCTCCCGACCGATCTCCCGGAATATGTGGTAGTGTAGTGCATGTTAGTGTAAGTGTGTGTGTAAGGGGAGACGATAGGACAAGGAAGAGGAAGGACAGATAGCGCGCGGTCCGTGGCCCGTTTGGTAGGGTACTGCTCCGGCACTCTCCTGGTGATGATCGGAAAAAACACGGAAAACTATCGATCAGAGCAGCCGGCCGCTAGAATTCTCCTCCAGACAACCAGGTATCGAAAAGGAATCGACAATTGGCGTATTCATACCAGCATTTTGAGGTACTTCACTGTACCTTTTCGAAATTACCAAATACTCCTTCCAGTTAAATGCTTTTGTAATGTTTTGACACCTCCAAAAATAAGAGAAAAAGCGAAAATGGTGACGTCGAAATTATTGCCGCAACTTTTGTACTTCCTCACAGGCGGTCTGGTAAAACAAAGTTACCTGCGGTGGGTAAGGTAGGAAGCTGTTCGTTAGGTGGTGTTCACTGAATCCTGCATGCCGTCACGAAACGATTCAATGTAAAAGTTTAACTAATAGAAGTCGTAGAAAAAGTACCGTATGAAACTCGATGTAATGGGTATTAATACACTCGTGTGAAGTTCACGATACAGTGGGATATTCAGATTTCCAGTGGGATGATGAAAGACCTTAGTTATTTTCTCAATGGTCAAAGAAAGTACCAAACGGACTAAATAAATTATTAACTGAAAATAGATTTTTTGTTGCAAGATACATTGTTTTTATTATCTTCTATTGCTATCATTACATCCTATAAATTGGATTCCTATCCAGTATTTCAGTAAATCACTATTAAATTGAGATCCGTATCCACATGGTTTCCTTAAATTAAACAAAAGGACATGATTTTTAGTGTCTTTTACTAGTAAATTAAAGATATTTAGTGTGAAGTTGAAAACTTGATGGTTATGTTATAAATAAAATTCATCTCTATCATTAAGAGTGTCATTAAGAATAGTTTGAACAACATTAATTGAACATCTCCGTAACAAACAAGCTTTGAATTCAGAGTATGTCAAAACAAAATGCACAAATGTTCAATGTATTTGTTTTCTTATTAACTGGTTCACCTTTGCTGCGTTACATTCGTTATATTTGATTTGATGATTATGTAATAATTGTTTATTTATCCCCTAGAGTGTAGAACAAGCCGAAGGTAAGCTCGTTGGGGTGTGCCTTCATCATTGTATTGTATCATCATATCATTGACCTGTATCATTGATCACATTCAGCAATGAAAAGAGGAACGTGTTTTATCCTTATAATATTTAACTGTAGTGTGCAGGTATAATGGGGCTATCAGACGAGGCTAATTAATTTATTAGTTTTAAAAATACGACCAACTTAAAACTTGAAATGTGAATATGGATCCCATTCTACACTATAACTTTTATTTTTCTGTTGGTTCTCTGGTCCTTTAAAGAAACCATCTTTATAATGTTCGGGGTGGGGGGGTGTCAGCTACAACAAATTTCCAGAAAATTAAAAGAATACAAAATAAAATCCTCCGCCACGCTTAAAACTACTGGTGCTACAACAGCATGTACTTTCTCCCCCGTATTTTCACGCAAAATTACGCAAAAAGGACTCAAATTTTCGAAAAATTGTATTTGACCTCATTCCGTAATCTGTCTTTAAGGAACATATTTCATTTAGGAAAAATCTCTTTCAACGAGCGTTGTTGAAAAAATGAACGGACGGTGACGTGAAATCAAGATAACAATGAAAATATCTTTTCCCTACACGTTAATTTTAGAATTAGATTAAAATTGTGAATCCTTTTAATTACGATGTTTTACAAAAATTTCTGATAAATGTGATTTTTCATTTTATTCCCTCTTAGGACCCTTCCTTTAGCTATAAAAAATGTCTCTTTTCATGCCCATTTTCTTAAAAATTAAATGCTATCTTGCCTGCCAATTGTAGGTAAAATAAATGCCTGAACTTCTGAGCTCTAATAATGACATATGTTATGCTTTAAGAAGAAAAATGCTTTACTTAAAAAGCAAAAGAGAGTCGAAGTTTGCCATGAGGCATTCGGCAATTGCATGCCCGGGACTAGTACCCACACAGTAGCATTATAGCATCCTGCACCTCTGACAGTCAGACTCTCAGGTTATGGGATTTCTGAGGCACCATTAGACCTGGCCAATACGGCTACTAAGGCTAGTGTATGTTGATTTATATATGTTGAACTGACAAAAATTTTCGTTGTTAAGCGGCTTACGCTTTTGTAATGCTTTTACGATTTATTTGTCACGGTCTTAAGGGTAAAACTAATCAAATCAAAATTAGAGTAATTTTAGTCATCGAAAACTCTTCATAGCATTTTCATCATCTTCACAGTTCGTTGCCTACACTGATGATAAATACAATCGTTTTTCTTCGGGATGTTTCGTCTCACCTCGTGTTATGCGCGATGTTTGAAACACTCCAGGGGTTTTCCCTATGATATGTAATAGATTTCGACCGGTATTACGATCTATATTCCAAACAGTGACTCACGTGTATACTGCACATCCTTTAATTTTCATTTTTAACGGCTATTTCTTTATTATATATTCATTTCTTTTGTTATTCTCCATCAAGGCATCCTACATTTGAAGTTCTGATGTTTCACGCCTGCTTTTCGCCACTTGCGATAAATATTATAATTATTATGCCAAAAATACTATGACTTATTATTTAATAATTGAACTAATAGTCTTGATATAAAATTAATATTAACACCAACAATAAATAATAGTAATAATAATAATAAAATAATAATAATAATAATAATAATAATAATAATAATAATAATAATAATAATATAATAATAATAATAATAATAATAATAATAATAATAATAATAATAATAATAATAATAATAATAATAATAATAATAATAAATAAATGATTAAGGAAAAGGTAGTGATACTATTATTATCATGTTTATTAATAATATATAGTCATGTAATATTAATTAATGATGTTTGTAAAAAATATTAGTACAAGTTCCCAGGGGCGTCCCAATGCTGGACGCCAAGGTCAGAGCCGTGCGGCGGCGGCTGCGGAAGGAGGAGCCAGCTGCTCCTGCGGGCGACAGAGAGCGCGCGTTGCGTCTCGTGGCCTCGGCGAAGGCAGGGCGCGCTGTGCACGGGGCCGCGGCCGGGCCAGTAGGCCGGCGGCCCGGGCGTCACGGCCGAGCCAGGCCGCGCCACGCGCGAACTGGGTCAGGCGCACGCGGTCGAGGTCAGGGGCGGCGGCCGCAAGGTCGCGCCGAGGCCAATACGGGCCGCGCGCTGCCGACCGCGCCCGCAGCGCCGCCCGGAGCGCAGATGACGCTCTCGACGCAAGCGCTTCGCTGCGGACGACGCGCGAACTACATGCGTTCGCTGCCTGTGTCTGCCATCTGTTGGTGAGCGTTTGAACCGGATGCTGCACAATATAAATAACTACCATCCAAAAAGAAGAAAATATACTAGGCGTAGAGGGAAGACGGTATATTATTATTAATTTATATAATTTTAACAAAACATATTAATATTCAGTTTTTATTGTTGATTATTAATATTCTGCCTCTATGCTTCTAAAAATTCTTGTATTTGCAAAAACCGAATACCGCAAGAATATTTGGCATTTTGTTGTTGTTTTTTCTGATAAGGAAATGAAACCATTTTTACCCAACATATTCACATTAATAAATATTCTTTTATACAATTAATTCACACATTATTAATTCACATAATCCCTTTTGAATATATATATATATATATATATATATATATATATATATATATATTGAGTATAATAATTGTGTTTAATACATATTGTGTAAAAATAATTTTACAATTGCATTCTACTTTTCGTATTATCAAACAGAATTTATTGTATGATTAATATACTTTTTCACAATGAAGTTATTGATGATTTATTTCAACGTAATCCGTTCCGAATTTGTATAAATGGTCGCCAGGAAAAGATTACGCTGATACTATTATACAAGTCAACCCTCAACTTTAATTATAAATAAATTAGTTTCCGGCTACCTGGGTCGATGGGTTTCATAGAAATAATCACTATTGTATGCTAATAGATGATTATCCGATCTGCCATCTATACAGAGTGGTCGAGGAACCTGAAAAGCAAATATATTTCTATCTTGCTACTTCGTTACTAGAATTGGCTCAATGAGAATCATGTATTCATTTCACAATACATGGAAATTTATTAAATAATTTTGTTTTTTTATAATTTTACCCAATATGAAAAAAAAACCTTGGTCATGACCGGTTCCAACCTTATAATGTTGTATTCGTCTTCGCGCGCGTTTGGACCATCTTCATTCTTCTCCGACGTCGCCGTCCTCAGGTCCAGATACCATCTTCTCTCTTCTCTTCTCGGAAGCACACTTCAATCGCCGTTCATCAGATCAATAAACTATTTGCTGCTAGCATTCCAGTTCAATTACTGATAACTTCGCCTTAGCCCTCAATGTCCTTCTAACTCGCTCACTTGAAATATTTTAAGTTTTACTGTCACACTTAATATTCAAATTCGATGTTCTATCAATATCTATTCCCTAGTAGATGCTTACAAGTCCCACAAAAAACTCCTAACATTAATTGGAGCACGATCCGTTCAAGACCACGGCATCAGTCAGAATGAATGCCTATCGTATTCTTTCAGCCCTGCAAAGCTCGGTCTATTTTTTCGATTGTTTATTTGCAGATAACACTTGATGTACTTTCGTACCTAGCCAATCTCTAAATTTCTTGCAAAACGAACTAGCCGTCTTCACGACTGTCACTGCTTTTTCGGCCAATCCCAGAATTCTATATAGAATTAACTAGCCGTCTCCGCGATTGTCACTGCATGAATATGTTGACCTTGACGACGGCTCGCTTACCGTTGCTATGCTAGCATATTCACATAATTTATCCCCTTTAATTGACGCGATTTATAATAAATGTTGTACAATATTCAGTGACATATTGGTATGTCACAATAGAGCAATGTAAAATCAGTTGTCTGCCGCCGTGCGTGATTAACGTAATCCGTTTCGAGCACCGCTCATACCCGTTCTCCATGGACGAGATGCCCGACATTGTCTCGGGGAATTGGTGGAAGCTTTTGGGAATACCGGACCCTTCCATACCGGACAGTCGTGAGGGGGGCAGGGAAGTTTCTAGGAGGACGCGTAGCAACCAGTGATGAGCAACGCACATGACGACCTGTGTGAGTGAGAGAGAGTGAGAGAAAGTGAGTGAGTAAGAGAGAGTGAGTGAGAAAGAGTGAGTGAGAGAGTGAGTGAGTGAGAGTGAGAGTGAGAGTGAGAGAGAGTGAGAGAGAGCGAGAGAGTGAGAGAGAGCGAGAGAGTGAGAGTGAGAGTGAGAGAGAGAGTGAGAGAGTTTGAGAGAATGTGAGAGTCAGAGAGAGTTAGTAAGAGAGTGAGAGAGTTAGAGAGTGAGAGTTAGTGAGAGAGTTAGTGAGTGAGAGAGTTAGTGAGTGAGAGAGTTAGTGAGTGAGAGAGTTAGTGAGTGAGAGAGTTAGTGAGTGAGAGAGTTAGTGAGAGAGAGTTAGTGAGAGAGAGTTAGTGAGAGAGAGTTAGTGAGAGAGAGTTAGTGAGAGAGAGTTAGTGAGAGAGAGAGTTAGTGAGAGAGCGTTAGTGAGAGAGTGTTAGTGAGAGAGTGTTAGTGAGAGAGTGTTAGTGAGAGAGTGTATGTGTGTGTTCGTGCGCCCGATGCTCACATATGCAGACCGATGTAGCACGTGCATAGGGTTGCCAGAAATGTTTTGAGAAAATAGTGAACTGGAGGGGGGAAGAGAAGGAGGGGATCTTTGAGTAATAATGAAACATTCTCTTTATTATTTAAAACACAGTGAAAGCGAAGTTGAGATTTGCTTTTGCATAAAATGGAATTAATATTTTTACATTAGTTCAAATCTTCAAATAAAATTCTCCATGTGCATTAGGGTTAGCAATCATCAGAGTTCGTTAAAGTGATATAAGCATGAAAGGCATTTTTGAAACACACTTTTAGCTTATGTTCTAAGTGCTCTGTATTCGAGCAAATACATACGTATTACGAATAGTTATAACTAAGACAACTGCATGGACCAATAGTCAGGATTGACAGCAGAGTAATGTTCGCTCCAATCGAGATTAAAAACTTGCCATAATAAACACTAAAAGCTCTACTAATACTTATTCACACACTAGATTTTTTTCGTCATTCGATAAGATATTTTTACATGTTCACTATTTTCAGTTTTAATTAGTGAATCATAAATAGAAATAGTGAACAGTCCACTCAAATAGTGAACATCTGGCAATCCTACACGTGCGATAATCAAGCATCCACTTAATCGAGCATTTAGAACGGGCATTTGAATTTTTGTGAACATGCATATGCTAAAATGCTTTGGAACATAAAAGCCGAACCATAAAACCTAATAAAAATGAGAAACAATTTTTGTGTGTCGTTAAATGTTCATGCACTTAGTTCTTACTTTGTCATTTAAGTATATATTTCACATTTTACACATGTGCTCGCATTCTTACAAAAACAATAGTTGCTATGACTTATTCAGCATGCCCCAACCCCAGTAAATGAAATTGAACCTACCATTTATATATGTGTGTGTGTGTGTCTGTGTGTGTGTGTGTGTGTGTGATTATTAAACCAAAAGTAGAACAGAAATATACCGAATATAAAACCTTAATTCAACAATTACATGATTTCAGGAAACTTTGGTCGATAGACAAAAGAATTTGCAATGACGAAACTTCATTCCTCTTCTCAAGCATCAATCGATTTTCGCACAAAATTGTTATTATAAAACTCAATTACTTGTACATCATTTACAAGTACCTTTTACTCCAAACCCGGTTACAAACATTCCATTTCATAATCTTTCGACAATTTTCTCCCTCTTCCCAACTTCAATGTTCATCAAAATGTTTATATTTTATTTTCCCTTCTGAAGTACTTTCAACATGCACTACACTACCACATATTCCGGGAGACCGGTCGAGAGCTTAGAGCTTGTCCCGACTGGGGCGGTTCTCCGCTGGTGGGAGAGTCCTGGTTAGGAGGAAGCCCTACTAGCTGACGGTAGGTCGGCGCCGGATCTCGCCATCCAGTGGGGGAAGATCACCGCCATCTCCCGAGAAAAAAACATGAACTACACTAACGGGACTAATAACTGAAGCAGTTGACGCGCCCGGAAACACGAAAAAATCAATCAATCAAACCGCTCCGCTCCGCCCTCCCTCTCTCTCTCTCACCCTCTCTCCCCGTCCGATTGCACCATCCCACCCGGCCTCGCCCGCTCCCGATCCATGTTTCGCGCCGCCTACCCCACCTACCCAAACCCACCCATCCGCTCGCCTACACTCGCCCCACCCACCCACCACACGCCCGCTACGCCGCAATCAACAATAACCTAAATGCATTACAGGTTGCTAAAACATGAATAGATCT
Organism: Teleogryllus occipitalis; assembly: GCA_011170035.1. NCBI lineage: Eukaryota > Metazoa > Arthropoda > Insecta > Orthoptera > Gryllidae > Teleogryllus > Teleogryllus occipitalis. The sequence continues at coordinate 66,684 of BLKR01005097.1, read as the reverse complement.
ATACGAAATATTGCAGAAATAATAGCTAGGTCGAATTCAGTCGCTGTCTGGAGGAGAATTCTAGAGACCGGCTGCTCTGATCGGTAGTTTTCCGCGGTTTCTCCGATCAACACCAGGCGAATGCCGGAGCAGTACCCTACCAAACGGGCCACGGACCGCGCGCGATCTTTCCTTCCTCTTCCTTTACACACACTTACAAGCACTACACTACCACATACTCCCGGAGCCCGGTCGGGTGCTTAGAGCTTGCCCCGGCTGGGGCGGTGCCCCTTCTGGTGGGAGAGTCCTGGTTAGGGGGAAACCCCACTAGCCGACGGTAGGTCGGCGCCGGATCTCGCCATTCAGCGAGGAATTATCACCGCCATCTCGCGGGGAAAACATGCACTACACATACGGGCCTAACGACCAAAGCAGTTGACGCGCCCGGAAACACGAAAAAATCAATCAATCAAATATTTTGGCAATAGAACAATTGCTGCTTTTTCCTTCTTTTTAAATTCAGCCTTAAGATTTAACTACTTCCCAATATAGCTGGAAAATAGCAAGTATTCTTCCTATTTGTAAACCTCAAAAAGACTCTAGAAATTCCACGAATTATCGACTATCAGTTTACTTTGCTCTCTTTTTAAAATGTTTAAAGACTCATATTCTACATTGACTAACACGCTTAATAACCACTGACAAAATTATTCACCCTACACAATTTTCTATTTACACACAAACAGGCAACAACGTTCAAGAACAACAGAAAAAAATGAACATTCTTTCTATGTAAAACAACATACTATTGCAATTTTCTTAGTCATCGAAAAGGCATTTGACAAAATTTGTCATAATGGTCTCATTTAATGGTCTCGTAATCAAATCGGAACTGCAACATACCAGTTAAAAATAATGCGCAATTTTCTTAGTACTTGTAAATTCGGTATAAAATTCATCGTTCCTTTTCACAACTATTTTCAGTATCTGTCGGTGTGTTTTTAATATCTATCTTTACGACAATCCCACTTTCACCTACTCAGATTGAGCCCCCTTTGTCATTTGATAAATTTTTATGTCTAATGAACAGAGCTGTACCATCAGCAGAGATATTACAATCCACCGACCTTCTACGTCATCTATCTTGGGCTGCAAATTGGGGAATCAAAATCAACATGACAAAATGTCAAGCTAAAATGTTTACATGTTGCAAATATATCTTTCCATCTGAATTATTATACAGTCAAACCATACCTCGGATTTCTTCTGACACTCCAATCAAATACCTTGGTCTCTTCTTAGATACAAAGCTTACATGGAATTTACATTTTAAAAAATATAATTCGTGAAACATACATTAAATTACATAAACTCCACTCTATTTTTAACTATAAATCTCCTTTACGTGTACATAATGCTAAACTAATATATGATACAATCATTCGAACTTCTACTCATAACACTTCATTAAATAAACTATAAAATGCACTTCTCTCCATAGCACGTCATAAGCAGTTTTAACTGTTTTTTGACGTAAAATAAATAAATAAATAAATAAACTACACTTATGCACCCCAGTCCCATTTGGTCCAATGCCGCCAAATCTCTCATTAATCAAATTCAGGTACTTCAAATAAAATTCTTCATGCTCCTTGGTACATTCCTAACGCACAATTATTCAATGAACTAAAATTGATACTATTAACTTTTTTTAAAAAATTATCACATCCACATATTATTTAACTTTTAAGAGGATTTACAACAAGCACACACCTTCGAGTTACGGGGCGAATACTTTCAAGTTTCCGAATGATACATTTCACACCCCTTAAATAATATAATATTTGTTACCTCCCTCCCTCATTCAATTAAAATTTCTTAAAATATCTAATTACATTTTTTTAGTTTAATAGAATTTATATCTTCAACGTAATATTGTCAATAATCCATATTTCAGGTTCCTTGTGAGATCTAAATCTTTAGTGATGTCAATTTGTAATGTTAAAAACCATGAAAGACATTCTTGTCGAACAGACAGAAATATATTTTTTAAACGTCTGAAAAATTCTTAAACAAAGAAAGTGCGAAAAAATATTTTAGTTAATTCAAACATTTTTCTACCATTGAATTCTGGATCTACGTAAACGTGCCAGCGATGACTAATGCGTATTTTAGCCGTAAAAAATTATTAGTTTATAAAAAGGTGAACCAGCGGCCGTCACAATCGCCTTGTTGCCAGAGCAGCATTGTCAAGAAACAAAGGCCGTTCGATTCGTATAGCATACACATGTTTCAAATCAGCATTCTTGATACCGCCAGCACCAAAATTTAAATGGCTAGAAAAAATATGATAATTAAATATAATATTGTTATATTCATCCAAACTATCGTTTTTCCACGAAATCTTGTCATTCCCGCAGCCTAGCATGCAAAGCGAAATGATCCATTTGTTTTCACATTTTACTAAATTAAATTAAAAAATATATTTAATGCTTAAACATTTATGGGAAAAGACAGATTAAGAATGTTTCTCAAAAAAAAAATATAAACGTATTCTTTCTTTTCCAGACTCGTATGTCTCCAAACACATCTCAAATTACAACACAGAGTGACAGCGCCTGAAACGTGGCGCGGGAAATTCGAATTTACCATTTCGAATATTTTTTCCAGTTTTCGAAATTACAGAGACTGCACCGAAAGTGGGACCAGCACACCTTTCTTGACCACTCTTTGCTACATATGTGAAAAAAAAATAAAGAAAAAATGGGAGCCCTCCCTGAGGAAATAATTGTTTAAAATTTAAAGATTGCCTGAGTTTGACGCTAAATTATTCAAAAATATTCATCTTTTATAAAAACCAAGGATTTCAACGGACAATGACACCTTATTACCTTAAACGTCGTTCACACTAAACAACAGCAAAATTTAATTTTGAAAACTGGTTTAATTTTTTTGAAAATTTTGAAAATTAAAATAACGGTTTTAAATTCAAGGGGCTGCGGCATCAGGCAGATCAGTTGGAGAATACACATTTTGGAGAAACTCGGCTGAACAGTTTAGTCGCTAGCGATGTTCACAGTCGGACGGACGACACGTGTTGCCGTCTATAGCTTTTCTGTATCAATGACCCACAAAACATGGTTTCTGACTTCACAACGTGCTAGAGGAAGTAATTTACTTTTTAGAGGGACAAGATTTATCCTTTTCTCCTTATCAGGGCCCGGTAATAAGAGATTTTCTGTCGAAAATTCGCGGATTTTTTTTCTCGCGGAATTACAATACTTTCTCTACACTGCGTAAGCAGTAACGAGAAAATAAAAATGTTTCGGTTGAAATTTGTTTCACAATAAAAATATACAGTAAAAATGAATTTGAGTATGAATAGATATGCAGTTCTTTAAAAAAATACGAGAAATTCTATTTGCTAATGCATTATAGTACAACAATTCATTAGTTTTAAGCAAATATGTTGATCATCAATTTTGCACTACAGCGATGCTGCGTTCTACAGCAATATCAGTATCGAAGTTTACCAACTGCTGCGCTCTCCAGGCGTTTTCTAAAACTTTCCTTAGAGGTGTTTCTCCTTCTCGCAGACAGATGGCAGAGTAAGCGCTCTCACATTCCGACATCGACTGTGTATCGACTATGTGAGTCGAATAACGTTTAAGGGCGGTAATTTGAGCCGTGTCTCCAATGAAAGTTGGGAGTCGTGAATCAAAATTCAGTTAGTCTCAAAGATAAGTTATTTACACATCACCATTTAAATTAAACACTTTTTATTTTACGTGGGTATGTCACACATTCTACGCAGAGCTAGACATGAGTTACATCCCAGTGTAGAATCAAAACTTCGTTTCTTTGAACAACGTACATGGTTTACGAATGTAAACATTGTTCTATTAATTTAAATGACATTAACATGTCATCATTTGGCTGAAAATTACTCAAAACTATAGATTTTTTTGAAAAACAATTAATAATTTAAAAATCAAATTTCAAAGCTAAATATGGCTAAAATATTTATTGAAAAATATCTCAAGGTTCAGCAATGTAGTAGTAGGAAGTAGTCGAAAAAAAAATTTCCATAAAATCAGAGGACTTAATAAAATTATGACCTATTACACAATATATTTTTTCCCCTTTCAAACAAAACATTAAAGAAACAATTTGGAGTCAGTTTTGCGCACATTTTGAAAAAAATGTAGAGGCATCATCAACCTTAAAATTTGTCAGAAAAATGAAAAAAATGTTTCAAATTCTCAGCGCCTTGAATTTGGCCAGATCGATCGACGAATACTCGTTTTAGGGGTAAATTAAGGTATTGTTAAGTCTCAAGTGGTGTATACAGGTAGCAAACAGATATCTAGATCAAACAGACATCTAGACCAAACCGACATCTATACCAAACAGATATCTAGACCAAAAAAAATCTAGACCAAACAGACATCTACACATACAGACATTAGACATACTGACATGTAGAGAAACTGACAAATTGACCGACAGAGACTGGCAGACTGACATACACTGTCGTATAGACAGACTGTCAGAAATAGAAAGTGTTAAATTGACCTTAATTAAACCCAGGGTTTAATTTGAATTAAACCCAGTCAAATTAAACCCAGGGTTTAATTTGAATGCTAAAATCGGCATACAGCGTTAGTAATGATGAAATTGTTTGCAAGCTCGGAAATCAAAGATTTCACGTTGTTAGGGCAACCAATAAACAAAGTATAGTTCCATGCTTGGTGTCATAGCACTGTTCAGATGGAGATACATGGCCTGATCTTGTAGGATCTTGTAGGAGGGTGCAAGGAATCAGTCTCTTGAAAGATTTTGAAGCGTACTCGTGACCAAATGAGTGAGGCGAGAATAGTGTGTCAGCATAGGCTGAGGTATTATTTAAATGATAGTGAGGTGGCAATTTATGATTAGTCTGATAGCTTGGTATTGTATAAATATTAGTATTGAATTGTAATTGTAATTTTTATATACGTAGTTGAAAATTTGAATTCAAATAGACTCCGTGTTTCGAGGGGATGTATATTAAGATAGCTCCTTAGATGGGAGGAATTTTCGATAGGTAGCTGAAGATAGTCGCGCGTGGGTGTTTCATACGAAGCACAGCTAGGGAATATCGCACAGCGTATTGATTTTATGGGAAATAATAAATCCTATTAATACCAAATCGTTCAGGTTATTCCGGAACATTTTTGATTTATTCTAATGATAAGCAGGAACGCGATCATAGGGATATCAAGGACATTCCACGAACAACATTCTGCTGCTTCAACCGAGAAGCCATCTGAGAAGTCATTGTAGTAGCTTACGAACTATATTCAAAACCGTAGGGTATTTATTAGGAAAGCAATTCTCTATGAGATCAATAGAAGTCGTAAATATATAAGAATAATTATTAATTTTGTATTGTTGGGAAAGGCTGATAAATTATATTAGTTGCCATCAATTTAATAATTCGTTTTAATCAATAGAACGTCCAGGAATCGTGATTCCGTATTGATTTACATGTTCGCATGCAACAGGTAAGGAGTGAAGTGTTGTACGTCGAAACCCATTATTAAATTGAAAGTAAAATTAATAAATTAGTGTTAACATTGAGAGAATTTATGAGCATAGCAGAGCAACGGCAGAAATAGCAATATCAATAATAGCAGTGGAAATGATCCCCTTCATAAAATTGGTATAATTATTTGTAGAGAACAACGAGAGCTAGTAATATTAAAGATATCTTAGAAGGAAGGGTATTCCTCTATAGATCGGGTGAAAGAAAAGACAGACAGGCAGAGCGACAATCGTACATTAAAAAACATGACTATCGGAGATGCCCAAAATGCGTTGAAATATCGGCATGTGTTTTTCAGGATTACATAACTCTCTCCATACTTTGTACGGATATTACGGCTGATTCTAAAATCTGGATAATGTTAGGAGTAGCCGATTAATTCGCACATTTGTGTCAATAAAAACTACATGAATGTAGATGAATGAATCATTTCCGACTTGAGTTTTGTTCCCATTACCCTTAGGGTTGTGGTTAAAGTAACTTTATTTTCCAAGTGAGATACTTCTTGCGAGTTGTCTTGTGATCCTTCGCGGAGCAGTTTGTCATAAAATGCATTGGAAATTATACGTTGTACAGATTGAAGTTTGTTTCACGTACATCGCGAGGTACGTCGCCAACTCCGAATGCGAAGCGCCAACTGAGAATGAAGTTATGTTAAGTGAATTGGAATTTTCGATTGTCATGTGAATCTTTCCATATGAATTGAAATTTTCGATTAATACAGTGAATCTCGAAACTGCCTATCTCATCTTTTACTACCCTAAGAAAGTTCCCACCAGTAGTCACATCATAACTGTATTACATTCTACCAGCTATCACTTTACCTACCCTAACTTTATCGTGTTGGTTTATGTTCACTTTATCAAGCGAAAATCTGAATTATGCTTCGAAGATGATCCTACTTCGGCCTGGATCCGCCGATTTTTGGATAATGTCATCATTAATGCACGCTAATTCGGAATTAGCCAGATTTGAACAAGCCGTAACGAAGATTGTACATGTACACTGGTGTATTAAAAAGTGAAAATTAAAGAATAAACCTCAAAAATAATTTCTTGAAATATATTTTACGTCTGTATTAATTTCCTTTCCTAATAATAGTGAATAACTACCACATTTTACTGAACATATTTTTCAGAATGTTCACATTCCAGCCACTCGTTTCATAACTGGCACTTCTGTGTAAATTCATCATTTATTTATATACCATACTTATTTTACTTACAGTTTACGAAGTTCCTCTTACTCTAACCGAAAAAAAGCATCGACAACGCAAATAACAATGTTAATGTCGCAAATTCACTGACGAATGGTCTTATAATCTGAAAGCATTAAAATCGATCACAGTGCATGTGAGCAAAGCAGCTCAGCACTTACTACAAATTGGGCGTTTTCGGTCACATTCGTTTTGAGTCTATTTGTGAATAAAAGCTAAACTGTTCTCTAGTTTTGTTCTTACAGTCCTGCTTGTTTTAGTGATACAATTATTTTAGTACAGCTCATTTTCATTAACGAAAGTATTCTCACCAAAAAGTATCAAAAAATACTGACGTAATATAATTCAACTTTATGGTGGAAAACAAATTATCTAAAATGGCTCTGAACGTACTGGCCTCACATCGTACATTGGGAGGCTGTCAGTAGTTTATATCAATAAGAAAATGTGCAAGAACAATTCCATTACTCACTATGAAATGCTTCAAGCTGTCAAACCGTTCAGAGATCGGATGTCGACATATATTCAGCACTGATAAATGGCATGTCCCTCGGGCAGCGTATGAGCCAGCAAGCTGCGCTTGCTGCCACTTAGAGGTCAAGACAATGGCAGTCGCCATTCCTCGCTCGTGATATGGTGCGCGAGTTTTGGCCACGTTTCAACCGCGGTGGATTTCCGGCGTAGCGTTATTACAGTTCGCGTTTGTTACGGCGCCATCCAACGGCAGCCGAAAGCTACTCCCCGCGGTCATAAAACCCGCCTTCAATTATTACATTATTTAATACAGTCGCCCCTTCAATACATTGTGTAGCATGTCGACGAGCCATTACAGAAGTTTTCACATTTGTAGTATTTTAGGAATGACTTATTTCAACTTGCTGACGGGTTAGAGAGTCAAGAAAGCCATCAACTTATTATTTCGTTAGAGTAACTTTAAACGAGATCACTTAAGAAGTTTGAAATACTTCCTTCACGACCTGATTCAGAAGTTGTCTCTTGGCTATCAAATTTGCAGAAGAAAGACACGCCTATCCTATTAAAACATTGCTATATAAAGTCAGAAAAATGTATTAAGTTTACAAGGAATATTAGTATAAGATTTTAAATAAAGCATTAGGTTAAATAAAGTATTTTAAAAGCCACGTGCTGCTTCCAAAATAAAGACTGAAAATGATAAGCTAACAAAACACGACCGAGTCGATATTTTAAATATTTTTTAGGCACGTGGTTATTCAATTAGTTCTACTAATTTGTGATTTCCTGAAAGAGGACATGTGAAGACTCCATACTTTCGAAAAAAAATGCTTTTTACTTGACCCTATTGGTTTTTCTTTTATATCTCTTATTTCAAACATTATTAAAAAATGTTGATTTAACAAAATTTATGGATACTCTCATAATTGCTTTTCAATTGTTTATTTCTATTCTCAGTAGCTTTATCTTCATTAGCAGAAAGGGTAGGATGCACGAATGCTCGCGTTGATGAGCTGAAGTCAGTGTAGTGCCATGATGCGGAAAACATGATTTATCATCTCCCTCGTCACTCTTTTCAAATGATGAGAGCGGCTGCGACGCGTCAGAGTCATTAGCGTTGCCACTGCATCGTCACGTGACGGGAGGTTCTAAAGAATGAGTACTACGCTGGCGTATTTTCGACACTAACAAGTAGCAGTGGCACAGCCGTTTTAACAGCATTTGGGCGCGCGCCCCCTATTCTTGCTTTCAGCGATCCCCCCCAATTCGATTCTGAAAAAGACAAAGAAAATCTTATCAATTCAAATTTTATTTTGCATTTCTTTAAAAATATTTTGAAAGTATTTCTTAGTGTTTCAGCTTAACATTATTCAAATGAAAAATTTAAACATATATGTATAAGTAAGTAAGAATAATAGATTTATAATTACATTGAAAAAGACAACAAACATAAAGTTTTAAGTTTTTATTGAACAGTACAATACACAATTGAAATGCATCAACCCGCAACATTTCGTATTATAAATACGCGACACATCACACCGTTATGCCAAGTTTTTGCGTACAGATTTATCATACATCACTCTTTTTATAGTATTTTTTTTAATTTTATTGTTTGAAAAATTTAGTATTAAATATCTTTTAAAAACTATCGGGTGGGCCCTTGAACATTGGGGGCCCTGGGCCGAGGCCCTTCGGGTCTGTAGGTTAACACGACACTGAGCAGCGGGATTTGACGTATGGCTCTTCGCAAAGAGCCGCGTCAGTGTCGCGATGGCTGACGTTTCGGCCAACACATTGTGACTTTCCCCAGAGATTACTGAGTACGCTCTGAGGAAGGTCACAACACGAGGACGTTGAACGAAACGTCAGTCACCACGCGGTCCGTCCCAGACAAACAAGATCTTACAAATCCGGCCGGCGAAACCTACGACATCACGGAATTTGACGATTTTCTGACCCGATTCAAGGCTTAATGAGGCTTAAGTTTCGGTATGTGAGGGGCAGCTATATATTTCTAGTCCCGACGGAAGTAGGAAGCATAATTCCTTTCGGAACTCTTTTATTTTCATACTAACTGGAGTACCCCGCGTTGCCCAGGTATTTGTCATAATAATTTATTAGACATTAGGAGGAATTCCATCTATTCCCTACGGTGGAGCCGTCTTCTATCTATTGTATTGTATCCCGGCTCCGCCCTCCCCCGCCCCTCCCTGCCTTGCTCCCATGTGGAAAGATCCGGCCTTCCTCACTCCCTTTCTCATAAAAAAATATTTATAGTTTTTCTCATTGGGGTTCCTGCACCTTACTTCACGCACTTTATAACTAAAATTAATAAACAAATTTAAACTAAAACAATGCAATACATGTGCTCACGTGTATACATTTTGTGAAATTTTATGTATTGTACCAATAATTTCAATGAAATGTCACATTGTAAAACTTACTCTTTTTTCATTTTTTTTCTCTCGCGTATTTATAAAGAAAAGTTTTAAATTGAGTTTTAACGCCACGTTGAGGCAATTGACATTTGAATGTAAGAAGTGTTTTTATTCAATTCGAGTACGAGTTTTAGGGTCCTTGATAAATAATTGCTGACGAAAAGGTGCCATTAACTATTTAGACAATTTTAAGATCTCCAGAAATCCGAGATCACTGTGGATCCCTGCGTAATCAAAGTTTTTCTATTATCTAAAATAACCTCTTTTTTTTCTTTTCTCAACAATCTTGAAAAACGGAGATAACACACGTTAAATTCCTCCTAGTATCCATTTACAATTCCTATTTTACTTCAATTATACTTCTTCTTGCCGAAATTACTCTCATCAATTTAAACGATCATTCCTTCATCACTCAAAGGTAAGCCTCACATTCACACACTTCCACTCCAAAATACTTCCCGATAAAAATTAATTCATCTGTCACAGCTTTATCATAACACGAAAATCATTCATAATATGTTTCACTTTCTTTCGTGTATCTTGCAAGTATTTCAGGTAGAACACACCTGTGCGTTCATACCTTTTTACGACAATACCAACCACATCCATCAGCAAAATTACATTTATTCAGTCTTTTCATATCTCTTGTATACTTAATGCATTTATGACGCAATTAGACGTAATTAAAATCAATATCTTAGTCATGTTTGTAAATACAGTGAACAAATCTGTAAGAATGATTCTTAAACATGAACATTTTGGATTAGAAAATGGAGTGAAAATTAAGCAAACAGTCTTCTCTTATCCGAAGGACACGTAATTCTGTGCATTAATGAACTCAGTCGTAGATCTCAATCGTCATCCTCTGGTGGCGTTCCGCTAAACTATTGAATAACGATGCACGTTTTAATCTGTGATGAAATTCTTGGTGAAAAAAGTCCTCATAAGTAATTATTTTGTAAATATATCAAAGTTTATGGCTGTAAATTATTCTCAAGTACTTGGCTGTCCGATAGACGCCGCGGCGATGGCTCCTGCGACCTTCCGCGTCCTAGGCACAGTAACCAACGTTTCAGACGCCATTCTATGACCACCCTCTTGGACCAATCAGACATCTTCTATCGGACGGCCAAGTACTTGACTACACAAGCCTTATTTTTTTTAAACTATGGTCCCGCAATTTAAAGAATGTGAAAAAATTCACAATTGTTCTGAGATGAAGGTTTCAGATTTTTTCGTGCCTCAGTCGGTGTTCTAGGACACAGGAAAACAGGTCTGGCAAATCCGGGTTCAACCTGTTCCCATTCCACACATGTCCTCCACTTATCCTTCATTTGCGACCGAATTTTCTCATAAACTGACAAAAAAACATCGTCTTTTATTAGCGTATGATATACTTACGCAAAGGATTAGGAAGGTTTAAAAAAATAATAATTTGTAGTTAAATTTCAAAATCAAAATATTACTGGGTGCTTCGACAATCAATACAAATGTATAATAAACACTAAAATACGTGCACAGAACTGTTGCAGTCATTTTCAAAGTATATTTAAATTGAAGGTGATTTAAAGGCCGGAAAATGGTTTAATTTTTTAACTGCATCCCAGTTGTCGAAAAAATCTGAAAAACTTCGCAACCAATTGTGTTTTAAGAGAAATGTTTGAGATTTTTTTCGAACCTGTTCCATGTTTCTAAGACACAATAAAAATTATTTTTTGTTTTTTTCGAAAATATTTTTTTGTGTTTGAATTTGGGTCTTAGAAAATATAAAAACATATTTTTCTAATAGTATTGATTGTCTTCTTATTTATTATATTATTTTAGAAAAATAGTGTTAAGTTACCGAAAAAATACAAAAACACGTTTTCTGCTCTAGAGGGGCGTGAGTGATGGGACGGGAGCTAGGAAACCTTTCAAACATATTATTTTTATATTCGAATTAAAATGTAACCACTCATACGTCATTTGGTTTAGGGGAACTTTTTATCATCTTATCCTGTAACCCTTTCCCATCTAGTCTACTTGTCATAAGTGCGAATTATTCTCAAGCGAAAGTTAATTTTCGTATCTCAAAAATTGAACATTGCATCATTTCAACAAATTTCTTCCTTCAAATGAGTTGACCAAATATTTACACGTAAGCCTGCTTATCAGGAACGTTTTAGAGATAAATGTTTGTGAGAGCAAGAAACTACGTAGCTCAAACCAAACCTAGAAATACTAAAAACAAACAAGGAATTTATAACATTTATTCTCAGACAATCTGCGTGTTACAAATGAAAGGGAAAAATAAATATAAAAGAAACATTATAAAAATACACGTAAATCAAATAATACTCCACATCAGTGAAGTACATTTTGTAAGCAAGCACACTTCATCATGAATTGATAAACGAGACAGATCTAAATGCAGAAGGAATATTTTGTTTTGCCCATACAAACGCTAGAACTCAGAGAAAATTATCAGTTAAAACTATTTTGACTTTTTTGGAGTTCATCTTCGAGAGCCACAATTTCCGATCGTCGTTAAATCTTTAAGAAATTTCCCGACCTTACCTCTTTCCCTCTCCCCGAAACGTTTCCACGCGTATTGGCCTCACCCTCTCCTCCCGAACGTCGGCACCCGCCGCACCCCGTCTGTATTTAATTAATTACGATAATTGAACCAATGGAGGGGAAGCGAAACATTTCCACGCGGCGGCGGCGGCGAGAAATTATGTGCAGCCGCCTCGCGAAAGCCGCTTCGCTTTACACCCCAGTGCGCCCGCGGCGGGGGCGGGGGCGGAGGCGGGGGCGGGGGCTGGGCGTGGGTGGCGCGGAGGCGAGGGCAAGGCGCGGGCAAACGCTGGCGTGGGCAATGGGGAAAGGGAAGCGCCCACACGGTCGAGGTAGTGGCGACGGCCAGGGCGAACGAGAGCGAATGTTAGGGCGAGATTGAGGGCGAGAGAGGGAGAATATGAGGGCGAGAGGAGAGCGAGAGCGATGGTGAGAGCGAGAGCGAGAACGAGGACAAGGGCGAGGACGAGAGCGAGGGCGAGGGTGAGGACGAGGGCGAGGGCGAGGACGAGAGCGAGGACGAGGACGAGGACGAGAGCGAGGGCGAGGGCGAGGGCGAGGGCGAGGGCGAGGGCGAGGGCGAGGGCGAGGGCGAGGGCGAGGGCGAGGGCGAGGGCGAGGGCGAGGGCGAGGGCGAGGGCGAGGGCGGGGGCGAGGGCGAGGGCGGGGGCGAGGGCGAGGGCGAGGGCGAGGGCGAGGGCGAGGGCGAGGGCGAGGGCGAGGGCGAGGGCGAGGGCGAGGGCGAGGGCGAGGGCGAGGGCGAGGGCGAGGGCGAGGGCGAGGGCGAGTACGATGGCGAGGACGAGAGCGAGCATAAGGGCGAGAGCGATTATAAGGGCGAGAGCGAGTGAGGGCCACGGCGAGGTGGAAAGTAAGAGTGAGTTCGAGGAGGAAGCTGAGAGCGGGGCAAAAGTATGAAGGCGAGGGTGAGGGCAGAGACTAGCGACATAACGAGGGCCGGCATTGACATAACGGCGCAGAGAAATAAAGAAGCAAAGGAGATGGAAAGGAAAGGGATCAAAAACCTAAGCGGATCTTGCAAGAGGTGGGAACAGGGATCGTGAAAGGGAAGCAAGGGCACAAGTAAAAGGGACATGGTGGGACAAGGGAAGGATGGGATGCTGTCGGAGCAAGGTCGAAGGCGAGAGACGAGTGATGGCGAGGGTGAGTGAGGGCGCGAACGCCGATGTGGGCCAAGAGGAAGGGGGCGGGTTTGCGGTACGGAGCTTATTCGACTTCATTGAGGCGTGACGCGGAAATGATGATTTCTGCGAAAGGATTATCGACTTTCATTCGGGCCCCGCCATTCCGCACCAGACTTACGTCAAGAGCTTATTTAGCGTTTCATAATGCCACCACAAAGCCCATGAATTTCAAATTTTGTCAGAAGCTCATAAATATTTTCTGCTTTAATTATACATCTTGCTCTATTACGTAGAAATATTCGTTTGTGATGCTTTTTTAATACCCTTCAAAACTTTATTTTGTATGTTTTATTAGCGAAACTGAATAAAATGTGATTTGTCTTACGGAAATTAATTTTTTAAACGCTATCATTTAAATAATTTATTATAAAACTCCGATAAAGGGATGAAAATATAAGCAATACATAGCACCTAAATGGCTGTGAAATGACTCATTCTCTATCAACGCAAAATCTCTAGAAAAGTAATTAATTTTATAAGATTTTCCTACACGACAGAAATGTGATAACAAGCTCTTCTTCACAATGTTTCATCTCCTGCCGTTTTGAAACACTTGTGTACCTTTTGTTATTTGTTATATGCATTGTTAATCCATGATCAAGGGTTGATTGAAATTGAATTATCTTTCGGTATAGAGTTTTTTTCCATATAGGTGGTAGATTTAGTAAGAACATTCTATTTTCTAACGCATTTATACGAAGAAAATGTTATATTGTTTTAATGACTGACTTTGTATACCACTCACTGACAGTCGTTTGGCGGGTACAAATCTTGAGTTAATATTTCAGGCACGAAAACGAAATTTTTCGATAAGACACTTATCACTTGGGCAACTGAGGTTTATAGCCTTGAATAGTGCAATAAAAATGCTCAATTTTTGAAATTTGTTGATAATTATCTTTTTATACAAAAACGCAATATCAGTGAATAAACACATTCTGCGAGAATACATAAACTACAAAATAGACCACTACGATGTATTAATAATTGTCACAATAGCTTTTACATTCTGGAATGCTGGATCTGACAGTGATTGTCGTGGCATTGTTTTCTGAAAGATATCTGGGAAGTAGATTTAATTCTTTTCATTATATTCATTTCATCTAATTCTTTTATAAGAACTTTTTAACGTAGACGAAAATCTTTAACTCCTTAGGCCACTACATAAAATTAATTAATTATACTAGTGTACGAAAAAGTTTAGTTTTTGGTTCAAATTTTCTACGCACTGAAAATTATCCGTTTAAAATTATTTGCAGAATACAACCCGTTCTTTACTATGGTTGTCTGAATCATATACATTAAAAAAAATTAAATACTTTTGTGTACTTCCCAAAACCACACAATTTCATATTTATGCATTTCGTACAAATCTATGAAATATAAAAGTAATATTATGAATGATTCACGGAATTTTAGAAAAATATATCAATCCAAGCAATTCATAAGCGATGACGACATTTAAAATGCCAAGCAATTCTTTTTTTTTAATACAAATAGCAAACGAAAACCTCATTTCAAATAAATATAAAATTACATTTCTAAATTTTTGTTCTGCCCATCAATTTCAGGTACAAACCGAACGTAAAACATGATTTCAAAGTCACGTAACAAGCTCAATGATATTATAAAGAGAGCAGAATCAAGGCTAGGCTAAGAATCACACATTGCTAAAATGTAGAAATAAGAAAAATGAGGTAAGTTTTTTTTTTTTTTTTTTTTTTTTTTTTTTTTTTTTTTTTTTTTTATTTAAGGTCGCATCAACATCTAAGGTCATTAGCGACCACTATTGCTGTTAACGGTATGGTAACTATGTGGATGAAACGATATGGTGATTGATGATAAGGGGTGAAAGGACGAACACAAATACAACCATGCCCGAGGCGGGACTCGAACCCGCGACCCTTCGGTCCGAGATCACTACGACACTACTGCCTTAGCGATCTCGGCCACCGGGCCGGCAATGAGGTAAGTTTGTTGGCTTCACTACACAGCAAAATAACGTTGCTTCACTTTACAGCACTGATATCTCAAAACCAAATGTAAACATTTTCTAGAGTTAGAATGACTCTAGGATGGAAAGTCATGATTGGACCAGAAGAATCGTGAGCCAACTGTACATCTGAAACACCGGGCTTTGAGTAGGACGGACCACAATTCTCTAAAGAAGCAAGCATCATTGGGCAGTATAATATAGTATAATAATATAATTAAACAAAAAATGAATCAAATATATAATACAGTAAACCCTCATTAACACGAATTCCAAGGGACAGAAATAATCAGAGTTCGTGTTATAAAAATTCATGTTTCCCGAATATTATAAATGTCTGTATTACCGTAATCCCTTGGCGGGACCGAAGTTTTATTCGTGTTACGGCAAGATTCGTGTCAAACGAGTTCGTGCTAACGAGGATTTACTGTAATTAATACGATTTTTTTAATTTAAAGAAAATTAATTTAAAAAAAGATTATTTAACATCATCTCAATATCCTCATTCCTCGTAAGACAAAACGAAACACATGAAATCGAATAATTCAAAAAGAAATACTCAAATTGCAAATTTCTGGCGCAAAAGAAAAACCGAGACCCTGAGCCCACGTAAATTGAAGTTCGTGCCTGCGTAAGCACAAGCGCAGTGTGTAGGTAGGGGCAACGACACAGCGGAGGGGGCGGCGATTGCAGCCATATGGGGCGGAAACTCGGCGCGCGCGAGCGGGCAGGCAGGCAGGCAGGCAGGCGAGGCGGGCTGGAGGGGCGGGGAGGCGGGGCGAGGCGGTCGTTTTATAAATCGCGCTTGTATTAGGCGACGTGGCGTCGCGATGCCGGCTTGTAAATCACGGAGCGGCGGCGGCGGCGGTGGTGGCGGCGGCGGTGGCGGCGGTGGAGGCGGTGGCGGCGGTGGCGGCGGTGGCGGCGGTGGCGGCGGTGGAGGTGGCGGCGGCGGCGGCGGCGGCGGCCGGTGATCGCGGCGAGCGCGCGTGAATGGGCCGCCTGGCGCCTCGCCAGATGGCGGCGCCGCGTCGCGACGCCCCTGACGACGCCTTCGGCGACGACGCGCGCCGTCGCGCGGCACCGACGAGACGGGCGTTAAGACGGCGCTGCTCGAATGCAACCATTCGAGGTTAGGTTGCTGTCCCGCGAGCCAATCGCTTTTCACTAGACTGTAGCCGATCGCGCCCAAGCGTCGCTCCTCTCCTTCTCTGGTGACGACGCTACTCAAATGCAACAATTCAGGGCTAGACTGCTGGCTCGCGAGCCACTCGCCTTTCACTACACTGTAACCGATCGCGCCCAAGCGTCGCTCCACTCCTCTGCCGTTGGGATGACTCGATTGAGCGTCAACGGCTAATGTCATTAGTCGCGTAAGTGTAGTGCAGTTGTATTGCTGGAGGTGGTAGTGATCTATCCACGTTGAGTGGTGAGATCCGGCGCCGATATACCCGTCGACTAGCGGCTTTTTCCTCAACCAGGTATCTTTCACAAGCGGGGCTCCGCCCCAGCCGGAACAAGCTCTAAGCTCCCGACTGCTCTCCCTGCATGTGTGGTAGTGAAGTGCATGTAAATGTGCGAGTAAGGAGTGGGAATAGGACAAGGAAGAACAAGGAAAGATCGCGTGAAGTCCGTGGAACATTTTTAAGGCCCATTTGTTAGTGTATTGCGTTGGCATCCGTCTGCTGTTGACCGGAGAAACTTTGGATAAGGACGGATAATATGGATGAACTACGGAAAACTATGGATAAGAGCAGCCGGCCGCTGGAATTTTCCTCCACACAGCAGATGACTTGTACCTAGCTATGTAGCTAGGGTCGAATATCCTACCACCGCCGAGGACTAGAGTCTCTCGGTCAGAGACACTGCAGTGACTTTAATTGAAGGAGAGGGCGCTAGGAAGATTCTGAGGCGCGCGAAGTTGAGCGGCGCTGCTCAAATTGTACGATTCGGGGCCACACTCCTGGCTCACGGAACCACTCGCCTTTCACTACACTGTAGCCGATCACGCCCCAGCGCCACTCCTCCACTTCTCTGCCGTAAAGCTGACTCTATAAGCAGCAGAATGCATTGCTGATATACAGATCAGACGCTGGTGTGGTTCGCAGACTGATGGATTGACAGAAAACATATTTGTAGTATGAAGAAACAAGAAAACGTGGATTCTGACTACACAGAGTATAAAAAAAGTATTTTGATACTTGTAAGAGTAAGGAAAAATAACTTTTTTTGGTATCAGGGATATACTGAAAGTTATTTCGTCCAAAAATAGGCTCTTTTTGCTGAAGCATTTTCAGTTCTTTTATTATACTACGTAGTTCTGCATAGAAATTTCACATTGACATTCTCCTGAAAATCCCTATCAAATTAAAACAGAACGGTATTATGATATTCATGAAAACTTGAGAAATATTAAACATGTCAATAATACGAAATAAGACTTTGTCTCTTATTACATACATGAGTCCTATTTACACCTTATAAAATTAAATACAAAAGGCATTCGTTAGAGAAGTGTAGTTTTGGAATCAGTAATGCGGTGTTACAGGAATATAAAGCCTTTCTTCTCAGTCTCCACTTTTGCTACACGTCAAATTGCACAAACGTTTCCAGAGGGTCATGAACCTCAACAGTGTTACCGTATTCGTAAATAGGGCTACATAAATTAATGTTCCTCTCTTGGTTCTTGTTAAAAGTTAAAATACTTGCTGTACGGTAGTTGCGACACGCTTCATAAAACTGGTTGACCGAAATACTCTATTTTTCCTATTGGGAACAATAGCCTATAAAACCTCCATATTATTCCCCTGTATGATGTATTGAAAATATTAAAATATGAGAGGAAATTAAAACTTCAAGATTTCCTTCCTTTTGTTGCAAATACCGGCTTGGGTGGTTCAGGGCATCAACTGATATCACTGCAGTGCCTCTGACCAGGAGGTTCTAGAGTTCGTCTCCCGACGGTGGCAGTATTTTGTACAGTAGTCACAGGAGAATTCTGGAGTATTCTAGCGTTCAACTGCTCTAATCGCTAGTTTTACATGTTTTTCCGATCAACACCAGGCGAATTCTGGAGCAGTAGCCTGGAGCAACACCAGGCAAATTATGGAGTAATAGTGCAAGTCTCATTTTCGTTGTAATCGCTGATTTTTTGAAAATTGAATTCTATTTTTGTGGTGTCTTTCTAAAACTACAATATTTAAGATAGATTTTTCCCTGTATAAAATGTGTTCTTAAATTACAGATCCTGAGATAAGGTCATTCAAAATTTTTCAAAAATATGGGTAGTTTTCTCGTAATTTTGCGTTAAATATAGGCATTTTAATCTTTTTACACGCCTTCTTTCTCAAAAACAACTGCGAATTATTTCTTTAAATTTTCTCTTCGTTAAAGAGAATGGCACAGGACAAATTTTTGAAAATTCCAAAAGTTAGAAAAAATGCGAGAAATTATGTTATGTTGTATCATTACTAGTTAATAATTAGAAGAATGTGACGGGCACAGTTTTTTTATTATTTTTTGTTCTCTTTCCAGTATAATTGTTTGTTAAATCTTTTGTTCTTATATTTGAATGATTTATGAGAGATCATGAAATTGAAATAAATATTTATTAGATATATTTTCAATTTGTGATGTTGAGGATGAACCAAGGATGCAATAATCAATGGCTGGAATAATTTGTAAATAGAAAAAGGAATGTATACGTTCAAGTATTGGCGGGCAGTTTCTATTCTTCATTATGAATTTCGTTGTGTGTAGTAGAATTTTATTTTTGAAGCTTGTATTTTATTTATATTTCAAGATTAACTATTTATATCGTTAATCCATGTTAGTCTGGTATCACTTCAAATTCCAAGATATTTAATCTTGTTTGTTTTTTTGGTACCCAGAGTGTGGTTTGAAAAGTAAATTCATAAAGCGAGGTGTATTGTAGGTTTTTTACAGTACATTTTGTGTTTTTTCTGCTAAGTCATGTTTTGTACTTGCGAATGACTTTTTAATGTAATGATACAACAGTGTCAGTGTCTTCCCAGAGAACGTAGGTCTGAATATCACGCTTTGGGAAAAAATGAGTTCACTATCTGCTCGACGTCCATTGAAAAACCTAAAGTTTCTTATGTTCAAATAATTCTCAAACTTTGGTGAACGATTCTTTCCGAAGAACTTTCATAAACGCATTACTCTTTCTGCTTTCGGCTTCCTCAGCATCGTGATCAAAGTGTC
Organism: Teleogryllus occipitalis; assembly: GCA_011170035.1. Lineage (NCBI taxonomy): Eukaryota > Metazoa > Arthropoda > Insecta > Orthoptera > Gryllidae > Teleogryllus > Teleogryllus occipitalis. Next base: position 47,009 of record BLKR01005097.1, on the reverse strand, counting down.
CTGAAACATCTATTTAGGTCGCCAAGAAAGCTGTCACTGCGGGAATCAATGTGTTTCTGTTCTAATGGACAATGCTGGAGTAATCGGCTTTTGACGGGGAGCAAAGGCGTATCCTTAGAGTGGTTTTAATCAATCTTCAAAAGACAGTTTTCTTTTCTTTCTTCGCTCTTAAATGATATGGAAACTTTTATCTTCCAGATCTCTAAGGGTTATTAGTCAAGAAGTCTTTTTTAAAGTCTACAATATACCCTGATTACATTTGTTTCATGTGAAAATATTGGAACATTTGTCGAATTAAAAATAACTGTGCCCGCTATTAAAAATATCGAACTCGCTCTCCCTAACCTCCAACTCACTAGATTCCAAAGAGTACAAATTATCAGACTACGTATTGTTCACTTTAATCTCCCCCACATTTACTTAATAAAAAAACTGGCCCATTACCCTGTTCTAAATGTGGAGCCCAAGTATCTACATCCCATATTATTCTGGAGTGCCCTGAACCAGCCCGAATACAACAGTCATCAAACTTAAAATATTCTTTATTTAATTCCTTACCCTTACCAGAAGAATGTATAAAAAGTCTTACAATTTTATGTTTGTATGAGCTGTATATCATTGTGTAATGGAATAATTGTAAAACCTGCGTAAATTCTAAATTAATACTCATGGTCGCTCATGACCCAGCTGTTGAACAGTGACCTTAAATAAATAAAGTTAAAAAACTGTAAAAACTTGTTATGGAGGGGTGACATTTCAGGACAAAGTTCATTATTAGCCGTTTCAAGTACCGGTAAGTCTAAATTCCCATGCTGTGTTCTAATTTTTTCCCTTTGTCCTCTATAAAGTTCTCTTCTCAATATAACGGATTATGTTAAGAACATGTTCTACATAGATATATTGTAACCGCTTGTCGCCGGTCACATTTATAACCAACGGAAAATGGAAGCAATAATACCCGACATTAGGCCCTACACGTAGTTTCTACAGTGGCGAAGAGATGGCGTAAGTCAGAGAAGGATTTCTGAACGCACTCAGACCGTAGCCAATCAGGAAATTTTCGTGGAAATACGGACGTGGCGTGAACTTGCGTCAAAAGAGCTCGCTCTCTTTCTGGTTCGAGACGTCGAGGAGAATGGTTGCCTACGAGTACGCCACATAGTCGACGAGGGACACGCGAAGATTGCGGAACACAAAAGCTTTAATAAAAGGTAATTGACTGAGCACTTTTCATGACTTACGTACTGTGAATATCGTAAGATTACATGGAATTAGTAAATGAATATTAAACAAGAATGCAATGAATGAAAGAACGACGGCGGTAATAGATCGAAATGAATCTGTAAAACCACGTTGCTGCATTCTTGTTGCTAGAAAAGAGGACTATTGTAACATAGGACATGTTTCTTCTTTGTTACAGCTTTCATATTTTTCATATTTTTCATATTTTTCATATATTTCATACTTTATATATATTCTTTATTCTTATTTTTGGGAATTTCACTTTGGAAATCCTATGATGGAATTTTGAGAGTTATGAGAAAGACGGATTATCCAACAACTAGTTTGACTTTTGCCATTACGAAGTCATAACTTGGAGTTTCGGACTCGCATTCTGATGCGACCATCGCCTCTGCGAAAGCTGTGGTGAATTTTCGCCGAACGACGGGGAGACGGTGTTCGGAATACTTCAGTGCGACAGGCAACGCAGGGACCTTGCAGAAGAACGACGACCTTGAGGCGCGAGGGTCGCGCGACGGGCCAGCTACACAGCGCGGGACCAACTTGAGGAATTTGCCGGTTGTGAGTCACAGAAAGAACACTCATTAGATTTCAGTCTGGAAAAAACTTGTGAGATAGGATTATCATTATACTAGCCAAAACGTTGTAATGTGAGCCTCCCTCAAAAACAGACGTTGATCGGGCAAGTTTCTTAGAACATTGGTCTTGCATCATTTAAGAGACGTTATGAAACAAAGTTTTGTGTTGAAAGGCTATGTAGAAGCCGAAGGTCAAATGTGACTATTGAGTGTAACGTAATTAGTGATTTAAAAGGTAGTAGTGAATTTCGAGTATTGTGTGTATGTATTTTTCTTTTACAGGATGAATATTTGTACTATGATTTGTGTGTCTCATGTGTGATATTCTTTGTGAAGTGTAAATATGTATTCATTGCTTGTTTTCTTGTAAACAGGGATCTGAGTTATTATTACTTTAGTGAAAAACTGCAGTTTAGGTAGGGAATTAGCTACCATGATTTTACGAAAAATGAGAACATAGGAGGATCTGTGAATTTCATTTGTACAGTGATTTTCATTCAATAGAATATATGTTATTTGTCATTTAAAACTGAAAAATTGTTTTGGCTTGTTAATTGATCAGTAGTTTAACAAAGACGAACCCACTACCAATAGGGAAGTTTATCCGTAAATTGAGATATTCCCAGGGATGCGTGACGGTGTAATCACACGTCGCGAAGTAGGCAAATGACAGATCTACTTTTGTAATCGGTGAGGCGAGGAGGTACGGTTACAATATATTAAAAAAAGCTTTTCTTTTTCAATAACTCTGTTTTATCATTTGTTAATGCTATTTTGTTATTCCATTTACAAAATTTTTCTTTATAAAATTCCATTGGCATGCCATCAAATTTAAATACGACTTCTGTTATTCATAAATGGCAATTTTTAAGCATTGCCAACGTTTCTTTGCATAGAATGATTACGTTAACTTGTACGACGTTTTCCGTGACGCTTACGGAAAGTGGAAGGTTTGTCCTCGTCTACTGCTTGCTGCTGAAGGGAAGATTTCTTTCCCGAAATATCTCGACGAAACCAAAAATATTTTGCTCTTCTTTCTTGATGTTGATATTGTATGGAAGTTAATGTCCGTAAACCAATTGTTAACTAATACAAGCAATTTACACAGAATTATTCCGGAATTCCTCGTATGGACATTCCTATTCGATATTACTTCAGATTGCGTTACTTAAAGTTCTGGCTATTTGAATCACTACCACGATCAAATCCATCCCATGTGCCCGTTATGACGACTCGACGTCTTCTTAGACGCTCGCGGCGACGACCAGATAACTTCCCATGGGTTCGTGACTGCGATCAAATACCATCTCATCTGCTCGTCACGGCGGTTAAATACCTTCTGCCAAAATTATGGCTTCGATGAAACAGGTCACCTCCGTTTTCGTTTGTCTTCTAACTTTCTGTAAGTAATTTTGCCACTGGCTACAACTCGTTTTCCGACAGTCACCTATCTTCACTCGACGCCAACTCCTACACTAAAAACCTGTCACCATTGGTCGCACATATTTCCTGTTTTCCGTCAAATAATGCTTAAAAATAAAAATAAAAATTTTTTATAACTGGTCACGACCCAAATGATGACTGTTTACTTTGATTCAGGAATATACAAAGTGAAATATTCTTGTTTATTCAGGTCTCGAACATTGCTAAGTCCGAATATTTACATCGTAATATTTACATATAAATTTCAACGTCCCATACCATATGTCCTCTTTGTAAATATAACATGCTACTACCATATTGTCATTTCCGTTACCAATGTTTCAAAATGTGCAATTATTTTATTATATTTTAATCACAATTTCCCTTGGGATATAAGAAAATATTATATACAATTCTCAAAATGTTTGAATAATTCATAAAATAAGAATGAGTTCTTTGTGTGTACCTTCTTTGAGAAAAACAGATCAATTTTTCTTTCTTCTAGAAAATAATTTTTTTCCATCTCCAGAGTTGAAGTCCTCACACATTTGCTTTAATGATCCAATTGCTGAGTCGAAGATTTCTCAGAAAAATCAGAAAACTGATTCTTTGAACCAATCACTGATTCGCAGACTTCTCATCCCAGACACCAAAATTCACTATGTTCTATTTCAGAATCTAACGGTAACGGTTTCCACATTACAACCTCAACTTCCTGGAACCGCCGATTTTGCCGCTCGCGACGCCAAGACGTCATCTCTCGTGTGGGCGTCGGCCCGCGCCAGAAGCCCCCTGCTCCTGCGGGTGGTCGCCCTTAACGATGACCGGGGCAGCGGCGACGCTCGGCGCGGGCCTGCCGCCCACAGAAGCGAAGCACCCTTCCTCCGAACCCGCGACCCGCGCACAAAGAGCCACGTTGAGTTCGCGGAACTATAACCTCTCTCAGTCGCCGCCTTTGCGTCCGCGAGGTCCGGGTGGCCGCGCAGATCCCCGTGTTTATGTCGCGAACTGCGAGGACGAACGGCGGGAGTGGGAGATTGCGACGCTGTCGAAGAAACAGGCGACTGCAGGCGGAAGAGTAGAGCGGGCGTGGAGGCGCGTACGAGCAGGAGCGGACAGTATTTTGTTGGATTAATAGGAAATAATTACATAGTTTATTGGCTTTGATTGATTGATTTTTTCGTGTTTCTGGGCGCGTCAATTACTTTGGTCATTTGTCCCGTTAGTGTAGTGCATGCTTTTTCTCGGGAGATGGCGGTGATCTTCCCCCGCTGGATGGCGAGATCCGGCGCCGACCTACCTTCGGCTAGTGGGGTTTCCCCCTAACCAGGACTCTCCCACCAGCGGGGCACCGCCCCAGTGGGACAAGCTCGAAGCTCCCGACCGGTCTCCCGGAATATGTGGTAGTGTAGTGCATGTTAGTATAAGTGTGTGTGTGTGTGTGTGTGTGTGTGTGTGTGTGTGTGTGTGTAAGGGGAGAGGATGTGACAAGGAAGAGGAAGGACAGATCGCGCGCGGTCCATGGCCCTTTTGGTAGGGTACTGCTCCGGCATTCGCCTGGTGTTGATCGGAGAAAACACGGAAAACTACCGATCAGAGCAGCCGGCCGCTAGGATTCTCCTCCAGACAGCGACTGAATTGTTATTGGCTTATTTTATGTGGCGAGACTCAGGCCGTCAGGACTGCTCTTACGTATGACCATGCATATTTCGCAACGCTCTTTTCACTATCTAGTGGTGAAAGAAGATATTTTCCTGGTCGACGAAACAGGCGATATGAATTTAGCTCAGAGGCTACTTTAAGGCTAGAGGATAATTTACATGCCGCTAGTCTATTACATGGGTCAGTCGGCTTTACTTCCCCTCCGAAGGAAGGCGTACGACGGGTTATTTCGACCTTAAAAGTCTACGGCTTTGGTCGGGTTTGACTCTACAAACTTGGATATAACAGCCCTCTACGCCAACTATTATACCACCAAACCTGTGGATACATATGTAACATGCATAACTGGATTCTACGTGGCTAGAACGACGAATTATAAGCCATTAAAATCTCGCACGTTCTAACCTTTCCAATTCTTATGTTCACCTCAAATAGTCTTTCCAACGAATCAAGACTGTGGAAAAGAGACCAGAAGATACGGCTAAGAAAAAACCGGAAGTAATAAGTCAGAATACGAGTATACGATTATATACCACCCTTTTTTAAAACTACCTATTTATTTCCTGGATAGGACATCACGCGTTCACTTTCTGACCTCTGCCCCAGTCGGGATAAGCTCCAAGATCTCAATATGATTAGTAGTGTAGTGCAAGTAAGTGTGTATGTGTGAGGTGAAATGAGTGGACAAGGATGAGAAACGAAAAATCGTGGGCGGTCCTTTTGATAGCGTACTACTCCGACATTCGCCTCTGTTATAGATCGGAGAAAACACGGAAATATGCCGTTCAGAGTATCAGAACTCAAAATTCTGCAGCAGTTGAATTTGACCGAGACATCTAGCTAGGATCAAAAATCCCTCGCCAACGGGACTCGAACCATAGAACCTCCTCAGAGACGCTCCAGCAGCTACTGTTGTTTCCCTGGTACGCGCAGCTGGGAGGAGCGGACCGGAGCGGTACGGCGTCGAGTAGGCGGGGAAGAACATGTAATGAACAGTCTGGACGTTCTCGTATTTCTCCGTGGTTGTCGATCCAACCCCGCGTAGCTTAGCATCCACAAGGAGGTGGCTTCTAGGAAGCGGAGTAGGAAAGGTAATTGCGGCCGCACCCACGTGGGGTCGTGTTACGCATCTTGCGGGCGGACTGTCGTCAGAAGTCTCCTAGTCATTTAGCTCTGAAAACAAATAAGTGCCAGCCAAGTTTCGTTTGAGGAAACGCCTACATAAACTTTCCAGTAAGATCAAGAAAGTATCTATGAAGACTTTTGTTTACAGAAATGAAAAGCTTTCATAAGCTTCATAACATGGAAGATTTTTTTACGAATTCACAAAATCACTGCTTTTACCTCTATCAAGCCGGAACCCCCGCTTCTCAAAAATCCTAAATAAACTACGAAATTAGCACAAAATTCGAGACTAGTTAATTTTGAATTTTTGAGAAATAGGGATGCCTGCTTGATATCTGTTCTGCTTTCTAAGGTTTATTTTATGAGGTAAAAGAGAGGCATAATTTACAATAATCAAGGGATGTTACTAATTCAATTTATCCCATACAAGTAAATAACGAAATTACCGTATTTAGTGTAATAGTAACCCCACCTAATACAAGTGAACTTCTTGAACTTGAACTTCTGTAAGTTGAAAATCTCTTACACTCGTGTTCTTTTATTTTGAAGAAATTCGGAAAGGAAAAAGGACTCTTCAAAAACGCGTGTTAGGTTACTGTAAATTTCAACACAATTATCTGTCAAATAATATTCAAGATATGTAAAACAACTAATGAATTTTTGTAATTTAAGATCGCATCAACATTTAGGTCATTAGCGAGCACTATTGGTGTTAATGTTATGATAAGTGTGAAGATGAAACGATATGGTGATGATGAGGGGTGAAAGGACGAACGCAAATACAACCATTCTCGAGACGGGACTCGAACCCGCGACCCTTCGGTTCGAGATCACGACGACACTACTGCCTTTGCGATATCGGCCACCGGATCGGCTGTTTCATTTTATCGTCTCATATTTTGAAGAAGAGCTTTTAAAGTTCGCTTACATCCATCCATAGCTTGCCAACCTAGACATCGTAACCATTTACTATTGATCTATCAAAAATTACAAAAAAGAAAAAGAACCACAAGCACCATAGACAAACAAAATCGTGAAGTTGGGATAACGAGAGCTGATATTGAGTATGAATGTTCCTGGAAGAAATACAGCGTGATGAATTCTTATAATTTTGACGAGCTATTCGATCTTATCAGATTATAACTATTCTTTTAATTTACTTTGAAAATATGAATTAAATTAATGTATTGTTTGTTATTATAATAATAAATTGCTCCTGCAAAGTATCATTGTGTTTGTCTATGCTACATGCAATACTTCTGTTTTAAGTGTCCTCTCTTTCTATTCCACATGGATCGACTCAGATTTGAAGCCCCGTAATATCACAACTCTCGCAACGTGCTTGGACCGTTTCTTCATTTAAAATGTTTTTGTCATTCTATCAATTTAAAATATATCATGATTATATTCAGTATAGAAAGATAAGGTTGTTAAGAAAGAAACTAATGTTTCCAACGATTCTTTGGCATCAAATCTGTCATAATTCCTCACTATTTTTGACGTCTTGTTTTTCTCCAAGGCATGTTTTTAGTCTCAGTGACGAAACAATAAAAATTGAGTGATATGTTTGAAAACTGACATCAGAATGAAGATGTTTGGGTCACTACTACAGTATTTCATTCACTGTCGTTCATTCATAGCAACGAAAGAAACTGCGACAAGTATTAATACTAGTGGCTAGTATTGCCCTCGAACGTAATAAATAACTATGAACATTCCTACTTGCTCCAGAAATAAGGCCGACCTCGTTAAGGTGGTCGTGTCGTAAATTTCTTGGCTCGAAGGGTCGCAGTTTCGAATCCATCCTCAATGATGATACTAAAGATGATGAGTAATGATTTAGGGCGTTTCAACGGTTATTTGCGTTTGCGAGAGAGTGCTGATGCCTTATTTAGACGCACATAAGCGTGGCCGTCTAAAGTATCTTAAAATTAGAATAGAACACTTCAAAATCAATCAATCAAGACACCTAATGTATAGGGTAAAACACCAAGAGCGCTGGCTCAGTGCATCAACTGATGCCATTACAGTACCTCTGACCGGGAGGTTCTAGGGTTCGAGTCCCGACGTTGGCAGGATTTTCGCTGTCTGGAGGAGATTTCTAGCGGCCGGCTGCTCTGATCGGTGGTTTTCCGTGGTTCCTCCGATCAACACCAGGCGTATGTCGGAGCAGTACCCTAAACAAACGGGCTACATGCACTACACTTACGGGACTAATGACCTCGGTAGTTGACGCGCCCGGAATCAGTAATCAATCAACCAATCAATCTAGGGTGAAACAATTACAGCACCGAGAGAGATATGGAGTGAGTGAATGTGAGAATGAGTATGAGTGAGAGAGTATGCGTGGGGGAGAGGAAGTGAGAGTGACACAGAAGTGAGAGTCACAGAGGGTGACACAGAGCGGGGGAGTGACAGGGAGAGAAAGAGAGAAGGAGAGAGAACTCGGAGCCGGATCACTGCTTCCATCCAATGGGTATCATTGTGAACACATATATCAATGAAAATTAAAATGTTCCTGGTGCGATAATTCGAACATCAGGCTTCATAATCAGTCGCGATGTTACAATACTGATTAAGACAATGATTTTGTTGAGATAACCATGGTAAATTTTGAGACGAATAACAATTATGTGGTGCCGAACAAGTTAAAGAGAACAAATCTTGTTTACAAATCTGAAATAAAAATATTGAAGTTCTTTTTGGTATTTTTATTCAAGTATATTTTTGTAAAGAAATTTATGTTTGGTAAGATTTGTCTTCTTTATAAACAGTTTCCTTCTTACAACACATTAATGCGAATGAACGTTTTAGGTATATTACAAGGAGTACGAAATTTGTTTCATTAAAAAAGCCAGAAAGGCACGATGTTTCATTTTATCAAAACTTTTCATCCATTATTTCTTTGAAAAATATTTGTAGGAGTGATATTTGTTTTTTATAGTTAACAACTTCAGTCTCACTTTTCATTTGTCTTATTTTGAGGAAAGTAATCAACATACTCATGAAAGTAATCAACATAAAACATGAGTGTGTTGTCCTTCAAATAGTATATTAAACAAATAGTTTATAGTGTTACTTCTTCTTGTTTGAGTACATGTTTTGCAAACGAACGATATTAGGAGCGAGTTTTTAAATTTGTAATAAAGCAACATTATAAACGAGTTGCATACTTCATTTTTTATAACAGGATTATAAACTTATAAGAGAATCAAAATTAATTTTTGGAAACAACTTCATTGTGGCGTGAGATGTATTTGACCTCCGCAGTGGTCAGCTGCTCGGTTTACCGCTCCCGATCTAGGAATCTCTCTCTGCGATTGACTGACGGTGTAAAGACGCAATTATTCGTGCCATGAACAACAACTACGTCATAATCTACGCCGAAAGATGTAATTTCATTTCAAGCCCAATCGAAATTCCTTGTATTTCGTATTCAGCTCTCGAAAACACGTACTTTTTCCACGCGCATTATTCCCCAAATCACGGACCGGGAGCGGTAGCTCAGTGCATCAACTGATGTCACTGCAGCGCCTCTGGCCGGGAGGTCCTAGGTTCGAGTCCTGGCGGCGGCAGGAATTTCGACACTAGCTTTTCAGCTAGGTCGAATTCAATCGCTGTCTGGAAGAGACGTCTAGTGGCCGGCTGCTCTGATCGGTAGTTTTCCGTGGTTTCTCAGATCAATACCAGGCGAATGTTGGAGAAGTACCCTAACAAACGGGCCACGGACCGCACGCGATATTTCCTTCCTCTTCCTTGTCCTATCCTCTATCCTTACACACACACACGTACACTAACATGCACTACACTACCACATATTCCGGGAGGCCGGTCGGGAGCTTAGATCATGTCCCGGCTGGGGCACCGCCCCAGCCGGTGCCCCGTTGATGGGAGAGTCCTGGTTAGGGGGAAACCCCACTAGCCGACGGTAGGTCGGCGCCGGATCTCGCCATCCAGCGGGGAAAGATCACCACCATATCCCGAGAAAAAGCATGCACTACAATCACGGGACTAATGACCAAAGTAATTGACGCGCCCGGAAACACGAAAAAATCAATCAATCAAAAACACGTACTTTTTCCACGCGTATTATTCCCCAAATCACGGTATTACACACTGACACACGCGGAAAAGCTACGCTGGTATGAAAATATTTAGAGCTCCAGCCCGCTACTTAAAAATACCGGCGCGCCCGCCCACGCATCCGCGCGTGCCTCCGCGGGCGCTTTATAAAAAGCCATTTTCCTGCGGCCAAGAGAAACAGCTTAAGCTGATGTCACCCAAGTATTTTAATTCAGGCGAGCCGCGTCGCGCTGCGCGGTGCCGTGCCGCGCCGCGCCACGCCACGCCCGGCCCGGCCCCGCCCCGCCCCTCCCCCTCCCCACCACACCCCTCCCGCCACGCCACGTCCCTCCCCGCCCCGCCATGCCTCGCCTCGCCACGCCACTCCCCGCCACGCCACGCCACCTCGCCTCGCCACGCCACTCCCCGCCACGCCACTCCCCGCCACGCCACTCCCCCCGCCACTCCCCGCCACGCTGCACCGCGCCGTGTCCCCGGGACGCGCGCGGATTGTGGATGGAATCCGCTTCGTTTCCGCGCGGCGCTTCTCGATTCCTCGTCCCTTCGAGGCCATCCACATGTGGTTGTGTGACTAGCGTTTTTTGTTGTTCGCATGTCCATGCGTTGGAACGAATCTGTAGGTATGAATTATTGGGTTTGGTGCGTGTGGCGTTTAAGAGTGAATATTGTTCCGGGTCTTCAACTACTCAGGTCACTGGTTTTGTTTATGTGATGCATATTAGGTATATTCTGGGGGAAAGGGGACGGAATAGATTATGAGGGCGTCAACTACTTGGCACATTAGTTCTGTATATAAAGTGTAGCTTTTTTTCTGAGAGAGGGGGCGCAGATTGATTCTGGGGACGTCAACTAATTAAGTAATTAGTTCTATATATGTAGTGTATCTTATATCCTGGGGAGATTGATTCCGTGGTCGTCAACAACTTAGGTCATTTGTTCTGTTTATGTAGTGTATTTTATATTCTGAGGAGGGCGGAATTGATTCTGGTGGGGGTGACAACTGGGTATTTCGTTCTGTGTATGTAGAATAGATTATATCCTGAGATACTGATTCCAGGGACGTCAACTATTTAGGTCATTAGTTCAGTTATATTGTGTATTTTATATTCTAGGGGAGGGGTGGGATTGATTCTGAGGGGCATCAACTACTATGGTCATTTGTTTTGTACAAGTAATGTACGTTACATTCCGATTTGCGAAATTGATTCTGGGTGCGTCAACTACTTAGGTAATTAGTTCTGTGTATGCAGTGTAGATTATATCCTGGGGGAAACTGGTTACAGGGACGCTCACTACTTAGGTCATTAGTTATGATTTTATTGTGTATTTTGAGGGATGGCGGGATTGATTCTGGGGGCACCAACTACTACTGTCATTAGTTTTGTACATGGTATTAACGTTACATTCCTGGAGGGGGAGCGATTCCTCTCCCGCTGGAAAGGCGGTTGGCTCTGGCCTAGGCCTCAGCTTGCGGAATTTTTGCGCTGCATACATCTCCACTAGCAGGTCACCGTCCTAGCCGCGTTAAGTTGCAAGCTACTGACTTGCCGCCCGACATGTGTGGGAGTGTAGTGCATGTAAGGGTAAGTGTGTGTAGAGTAAGAGAACACAATGATAGATAAATATGGCGCGGTACACGGCCCGTTTGTTAGGGAACTGTTCCGGTATTTTGCTGGTTTTGATATAGGAAAAAACACGGAAAGCTACCACCAAACGCAGTTACCGGTTAATATAATTCTTTTCCTGACAGTGGAAAAACTCGAGCGTGGTGTTTCTAGGTAGATATGCTTTTAAATATGTTTCAGTGTAAGTGGATGTATGCAACATGCGTGTGTTTGTGTGTGTACGTGCATATACTTTCCTGGCAAAATCTGCTTAATTTTTGTTTGTAAAAGGATTTTAATGAACTCGATATTTTTTTAATACACAGTACACCTATAAGAATTGAAAATACATTAAAATTTGTTTTATTTTGATGGCTATAAACTATATTTGTACATAGCTGATCCTTTGTTGAATTCGCGAGGAAGGTGTTTGTGTTGAGATCTTGTTAATTTGTATATCCTATCCTATCAGCCAGACTTGGAGACAACAACTTTTGTCAAAATAAAAAAAAATGATAGAAAATGAAGCAAAAAGAGATTTTTTGACATCTTCAATGCGAATTTATTGTCTTCGTACTAAATGGTTATTGCCGATGGGATACTGAAGATACCTTGAAGATTCAAATTATTATTGGTGAAATAGTAAAACCATAACAGGGCATATCTTCAAATGAATCTTCCTAATATTACTGGTAATATCATTCTTCTCCATTATTTATTTTGGATTATCCTCGGGGTCCTGAATAAGATTATCAATTCAGTAATGATAAACCGACTGAATACAATTAATAACTTTAATTAAGTAGACCATGGGTTTAACCCATGGTGTAGAGATCAGAGCACTCACCTTCACCTCTGCATACTGGTGTTCAAAACCCGTTTGACCGAGGAGTAATTTCTGATGGTTTATGGCGGCCATTATCGGATTTCCCACCTGTGCCTCTTTCAATATACCATTCCTCCATCGGTAATCATGTAAAATCATTACAATAACATTTTCATCAGTGTTGTACATTTACAACAGGTATGTGGTAATGTGATATGTATAACTTTCAATTGGCACGATCATGGACAGAGATGATACTAACAATTTCAAACAAAAGTTGCAATGTTCCGTTAACTTTGCGATGTTGACTGAATACGTAAATCCTTTTTCAAATGATGTTCTAGTTAAAAAGAAACTAACTTTGCTTCTAATTATAAAACCAGCTTACTACGTTAATCATAAGAACATCTGATAAATTATGTTTCACTCTTACAGAAATTAAAACCCTCCCGATATCAATACCTACGCCAACTTGCGCAAATACTCGCCGAGCCTCGTATCTTCTCGACACGTGGGCATGTGTCCCAATCCCTACCGAAGCACGCAAATTCTGTGCCACACTTTTCACCCTCCCACCACCGGTCAGCGTTGACGCGCCACAGTGAAAAATGCCCCGCGTCAAAAAAAACTGGAAATCTCATTCAAGAAAATGATGAAATAGGAGGCAAGCCTTCGACGGCATCAGTGGCATAACGGTTAGCGTTTCACACTAATCCAAGTTCGTGGATTCAAATCTGATCGAAGTCATGCTTTTTTTTAGTTGAAACAATTTCTCAAACAACTTTCTTCAGAAGTAAAGCCGGCTGTCCCATGTTGTAGATTTACTGCATATGAAAAATACTCCAGCTTAAAGAAGCTTCCGAGTTAAATCCACTATTCAACGTCTGAGTGTTTCCTTCTTTCGCAAGATTGCGAAAGGAGCAAAGCAAAATTTGAGTGATCAGACGGAAAGGCCAAATGGCCTGAGCTTCGTTCCGAAAATAAGTCATCTTCGAATTGAAGTGTAAGTCGGACAAAAAGCAACTTGAAAGATGCGGCCCAAGAACCGGCGAGGTGGCCGAAATAAAATCAAGGAACATCTGAAAACTATTGAGGAGATCCAAGGGGATGATTACGATCCTGAAGCGAAGGTTGTAGGCGTGGAGGCGAGGCGAGGAGAGAAACCCGCGCGCTGCGAGCGAACAGTTTTCACGCAATGGGCGCCTATCTGTCGACGGTTGGGACCGCCCGGATGACGTGAACGTCCCGAGGCTAATGCCTGAGAAATTTATAGAGTCGTGGAAACGGGATGATCCAAGTTAGTTGGCTAACCTCCCGGGATTCTGGCTACGCCTCTGCAGTTTTGTCTCATGGCATCGTTACTCCTGTCTTCTTCATTGCTTCGCTCTCACGTCTCTCGTCCCAGCATCGAGCCACTTCATATCGCCTTTGCACTTGCCAACTTCCAGTCCACTTTCGTACTAAGTATATTTTGCACGTTTTACTTCAATAGTCGTTTATCGAATATTGGTACCATGTCATTTGTATTTTCAAGCTGCCATCATTAGTGTTTTACTGCTAGTCATGTTGTCACATCCAATGAGTAATTGTCTCGTATTTTTCTGCTTTGTTTCCATCTCCCCATATATTTCATCATCAGATTCGACTGGATGTTGTCACCAAATTGTATTTCTTCCTAATTGTATGTTGGTCAATGCCGTTTTTTCTTTATAAGATTCCTTTAATTGATTCTCATATAGCTTTGCATCTCTAACCTACTTATGACCTTTTGAATTATTGTTAATAAAATGTATTTGGAAACTAACATACTCTCACAAAGGTTTTTCACGTTTATTTTTGGTTTTTAAAATAAAACCTTTTCAACATAGATAAACGATACATTTTTACAAATAAAATTTTAAGTTATCATACAACAAAATATTTAAGTGGGCATATTTAAGAGTAAATGATCTATTTTCCTCGAGATTTAATTTTTGTTTCGAATAATGCTACTTTACATTGCCTCATGCATTGCATTCTTTCAAAACAACACCTGCTTCATTACTTATTAATCGTATTTTGTATACCAACTTGACATGGGTATTGGAATTTCTGCAACTATTGAAAATAGTATATTATGCAACTAGTAAATATTCTTAACCACTATTACGTAAGTGCATGTTGTGAAAACGAGCGACGTTCGAAATGTGTTTTCAAATTTGTACCAATGCTGTAATTCAACATTATAAGTGAGTTGCATACGCTTTTTTTTTTTATAAAAATAGAATAAAATTATATTAGAGAACGTCAAAAACCCGTGACATAACGTTATTTCGAAACATTAAATCTGATTCTCTTATAAAATTATGTTTTTGTACATTGCGCTCGGAATGTGTCACCGCTGGGGAGAATGCTAACAACAGAAATTATGTTGGAAGCACGAGTTGCAGCATGTAAATGTAAACGTAAATCTAGAACTCTTCACAATCGTAACAGATGCTGGAAATTGGTCTCTTCTGCTTGTTTTCACAGAGATCTGGATGCTAAGAACATAAATGCAATTTTTAATAGGAGGCGTTGATTCGGTGCGAAGCGACTTTCCCAGTGCACGTTAGAAAAAATGCGTATGCAACTCGTTTACAATATTGATTTATAGCATTCCTACTTGTAAATTCGCTCCTAATGACGCTCGTTTTAAAAACATATTTATGAAATAAAGCTTTTAACTTTAGTAACTTTTAATTGTATACTATTTTATATACCAAGAATTAATTGTTTCTGCAAAAATTCTATCATACATCATCATATATGGGTCAACGTGCTCCAGGTGACTGGGAAAGACATTCTGGTGACAGTTTTACATGTTCGCTAAATTGGTTTCTGGTTGTTAAGTTACGGATTGGTATTTTCCGTTATGTTACTATTTTGTCTATATTTCATGAGTTATATTTGTTGTGAACAGGAAACATGCGAGCCAGAATCTGTATTGTTTGGCCTTGTCCGATTTTTTCCCATCAAAATTTCCTATCAATATGCAAATTTTTGTAATCCTTTTTTGCTGGAAAATCCAGGCTACCAAAGAGTTGGAAAATACATAATTTTATGCACATGTAATCGCACACATTAATTTAATTTTTTATAAACTGACTTGAAAATTGCAATGTGATTTGTTTGTGGTGTCGCTTGCACACTTTGTAATGTTTACAATACTGACTCATCCACATACGTTTAATTTTTAAAGTGCACATTAGGGAATTGACATTGTCAGATTTATTGGCAATCGTTGTAGAACTCTTGTATATTCTATATTCTTATCGTTTTCACGATATATTGTAAACAGCATTGTAATTAGTACGAGTGTGAATTTAGGAAGTAAACAATAACAAATGTTTATTGTATAATTTCGGGGTATTTTTTAGGACATAACACAAATGGCATAAGCAATAAGCAATCTTGGGCTCAGTAAACTTTAAGATATTTTGAAGTGGATTACTTTCTTTTCATCGAAATGCTGGCCTCTTGGACAATGCCAAATCCCCATCCCCAGGACTATTTATCGTGCACTCACCAAATACTTGGTGCTTCCTCTGTCAACAATCCTCCATACGCGCTGCCGAAATTTATCAAATCGAAATTTAAAATAAATGTTCCAAAATGCGTCCCGCGTTTTAGTTAACCCTTAAGCCACACTTAACAGTTATAACTAAACTAGGTTTAGTCCGAATATCTCTTCGAAATTCTCAAATTTGAACGGACCACACACGGCACCTCCATGCTGTACAGCGAACACCTTGGTTCTCTACTTCTAATAAACGTTCATTGTTACCTACACGCGCAGATCCTGCAAAAAGCATAGTTTATCATTCGTGATTTTCACGCCATTTATCTGTTTTATAAATCCTCCTTTATAATTTCCCAGACACCGATATTGTACTGTTCAAAAGTAAACAAATCAAACGTTTCTTTATTCTCTCACCCACCCAAAAATTAGACAAAATAAACAAATCTTTAATTATTCATTTATTTACTTATTTATTGACTACTTACTCATGTAATGTCTTGTACATATTTTACTTCCTCTCATATGAACGTATGTTCGGAATAATACAGGTAGTGTAGATAATGTAAACGCTTTAGAAAAGAGACTCCGAAATGTCAATGGAAATACATGTCTTGGGATCCCCTAATAGCGAAAAAGTGTAGTTTTGTTTTCAAAACGTCCTTCCGTCTGTCCGTTCGTCGGTCATTTTGATCAAGCCTGAAAATTAGGTCATAGTTAACATATGGTTTATATAAGGAATACAGATTTTTGAACATACAGCTTGAAAAATGTCATTATTGCAATACAATATCTTACAATTGTATTTTTATGCATTGCAAAGAAGAACTCCACACACTTCATTTTACCTTCTGCAATATCCCAATGGTACAGCTTCTAAACGACCGTCAGTACCGCTTTTTCTTGAACTTATTTAAAAAACAATGGTACATAGAGAGGGCTACCAGACCATATTTTTTCCATTTTATAAATATTTCAATTTTTTTGAAATGCATGCTCGATTATGCAGTTGCATTATCCAGCAGTAATAATGCAAACAAATGTAAAACATTCATGGCCGCAAACAGAAAATGTTGGTATACATGAACTTGGAAAGAGAACCGAGTAAAAATGGGAAAAAATTATAAAAATTATAGGAGATCTTTTGGGGAAATGAGAAAATGAGTTAAAATTGTGCAAAATTTGCAAAAGTTGAAAAACCTAAAATGAAAAAGAAGTCTCTCAAATCTGGTTTGGTAACCCCCTTTTACATACTACTATTAAGATCTATCATTTCACCACGCTTCAGTGGCTCTCACTTATTATTACCACTTAATACCAGTCAGTACTTAAATTCAACAAGAAACATAACCAAACACGCCCCTCAACACATCCCCACCAGCTGATGTTGCTGATAGAACTCTCTGGACTTGCAATAATGTCAACTTCCATTTATAGAACAAACTTTTTCTGAGATTCTTTCCACAATTACCATAAACATCATGAATTTTGTGCATAGATAAAACGTTAATACAACAAATTATTCAATAAACTGAGAATTCACAAAAAGAGCAGATAGAACCTTCTATTCTTATGTCGCTTCTGGCAGACATCAATTTACAGATCTGCTAGAGATAAAAACTGTAATAGTATAGGATTTGCAATATACGTTGTAATGCGATTTTTGTAATGGAATAATTGTATTGACCGACATTAGCTTCAGAATTATTTTGAAAGGGAGTAGCATTTAATTTAATATCTAACATATTGCACATAATATCCTAAATACCTCTTTAAACAAGCAAATCCTACAAAGGGCAATACCAGAAGACAAGAGTAAAATGGTACAAAGCCGAATGCCTATAAATTATTAACTTTAAGTACGTGAGATAGGAGAACGTACTTTAAACTCCCCGAGGTTATAAATCTGCTTCGAAGTTCGCAGATGTAACTTCCTACAGGTGCTTGAGTAGTAAACAACACACTCGTAGGAGGAGCGAGAACATACTGCACTTCATTAACAGCAGAGATGAGATTACCTTACGACGTGCCTTTCTAAGACATTCACCATTAGGAGGAAAATGATGGAATGGCCAGTCAAAGGCAATGTTTATCTAGATAAAAGGCAGGTGTTTATCTAAATAAAACTGCAGATGTACATAAATGGAGCTATGTAGTTAAAATACTCTGAAAGGAAAATGCATTTTTAAAGAAAGAAATGAAGCTTAATTATGTTTTGTATTTTATTTGCTTTAATGTGAGTCCTGCTGAGGGAGTCCATAATAGTATGTCGTATCCTCAATCTTGGAATGGATTCTGTAAAAGCGGAATTATAGATTTAGTCCTTTGTAATTGTGTAATAACCAGATGAGAAAACGAAAAGGAACTCAGAAGGGTATATCATATCTTCGAAAAGGGTCCGAGAACATACTAAAGCATATGATCTGTGAGATTTATTTATATTCTATTAACATTGAATTATTAAATTTACTTTCAACTTAATCATAGGTTTGACCCACAACATATTCCTCCTTACCTGTTGCATGTGGATGTATAATTCTATACAGAATCACGATTCCTGGAAGTTCTATTGAATGAAGCCTCGTGTCTTTCTAAAAGATAACGGTTATCAATGCCCTCTCCAAACCTTTTTGACATAATGTGCTCGAAGCCGTACCCATCTGCACACCGTTATCTCATCAAGCACGGAATATCAAACTTTGTTGATCGGTTGTCCTAACAACACGCATTCTTTGACTTCCAATTTTGCAAACAATGCCTCTGGATGCCGATTCTATCATTAAAACTAAACCCAGAATTCTTGGCTTATAACAGATGAGATTCTTTGTGAGCGAAGAGTTCTGTCACCGTCAATGAAAAATATGAAAAATTTTCACTGGTATCATCTTCCTTTCCCTTTTATATTTTTAACACAACCCGACACTGAAGCCTCCGCGTCTACAGTAAGACAATACACGACCGTGCCCTCAGGTTGTCTAGGCATGCGAGTAGGTTACAAGCTTGCTAGAGATTGACACCAGGAGAGAAAAGGGAAAATAATTACCAAAAAAAGGCACAAGAAAGGTAAAATGCCAAAAATAGGCAGATCAAAAGCTAAAATGTGCAAAAAGGCAAAATGAAAATGTACGAAAATAACTCCAGAAGTACAATTAATTCTTATTGTTAAAAGTCATAAAATCGCAACAATAATAAGACATTTTGCCAAACTTCTGGGCTCTATTTATAATTGAGTTGAGAATTTAACTCCCATCGTTTGATGTTACGGTTGTTGTCAATATTAATTAATGGTGAAATTTACAACTAATTAAATAGGACCTTATTTTACCTTAGATAAGATAAAATTTATTACCAATTCTCGAATTAAATTGGAGAATTTGGTGGCAAAATTCACTAACTTCCTTACCTAAACACCTTATTTTCACGAACATTGTTAATATAAAGAAAAATAAAATAAAGATATTTTCAGAAAAGGACAAAAAATAAGAATTCGCTCCAAAAGAAAATGTGAATGAGACCTGCTCAATATTTTTAATACTTGTTTAAACTTGTCAGTTGGAAATTAGTTTTATATATTTTATATATTTATATATTTTAGTTAAAGTTGTCAGTTGGAAGTTAGTTTTATATAAATTATAGATAACTAATAAAATTAAAATTGAAGACAGGTTTTATATATTTATGAATTTAAAGTGATGAATTTGGAGGATTAGTATCACAAAGCAAGTTAAATGAATACTTTTATACACTGAGGTGACAAACGTTATGGGATATTTCCTAATATCGTGGCGGACCTCATTTTCTTGGTGAAGTGCAGCAACTCGACTTGGCATGGACTGAACAAGTCATTCAAAGTTCTCTGCAGAAATATTGAACCCTGCTGCCTCTTTAGCCGTCCGTCATTGCGAAAATATTACCGGCGCAGGATTTTGTGCAAGAACTGACTTCTTGGTTATATCCCAAAAATTCTCGATGGGATTCATGTTGGGCGATTTGGGTGGCCAAATTATTGGCTCAAATTGTACAGAACGTTCTTCAAACCAATCACGAACAACTGTGATCCAGTGAAATGGCCCATTGTCATCCATACAAATTCTATCGTTATTAGGGAACATGAAGTCCGTGAATGGCAGAAAATAGTCTCCAAGTAGCTGAACATAACCATTTCTAGTCAATGATCGGTTCAGTTGGACTATTTCATGGTTCAATCCATTCAATATAAAGACAGTCCAGACCATTGCGAAGCTACTTTCAGTTTGCACAGTACCTAGTTGACAAGTTGTGTCCATGGCTTCGTGGGGGCTGGGCCACACTCGAACCCTATCCTCAGCTCTTACCAACTGAAATCGGAACTCACCTTACCAAGCCACGGTTTTCCAGTAGTCTAGGGCCCAATCGAGAGTCCACGCGATGTCGTGCTGTTAGTAAAGGCACTCAAGTCGGTCTTCTGGTACCATAACCCATTAAAGACAAATTTCACCGCACTTACCGAACAGATACGTTTGCCGTACGTACCACATCAATTTCTGCGATTATTGCTCGCAGTGATGCTTGTCTGTTATCACTGACAACCCTTCGCATACGCTGCTGATCTTCGTGATTAAGAGAGGACCGTTAGCTTCTGCGTGGTCCATGGTGAGAAGTTACGCCTGAAATTATGTATTCTCAGCACAGTCTTTGACAATGTGGATCTCGGAATATTGAAGCACGTCAGTGACCTTTTCACATGAATTACTTCAGTACAAATGAAAGGTCTGCCATTTCATTGCCCTTTTATACTGCCATCTGTATATTTGCATAATGACCCGTGGCTTTTTTCACCTCAGTGAATAATCATAATAAATATATTGTTTTATTCATTCATGCTAGCATTACAGCTGAAGATAAAACAATAAAATAAAATAAAACTTTTGAAACAGACTGAAGAGTACTTGACAAAGGAAATTAAATCATCAGCGCAGATCATACTATCATCATTTAATTTGAAAAATTCATTAGAACAACCTTTAACTCATGAATTTTGTTTACTTCATTCCATTTCGTTTCACAAGTGAGAAACGGTTCTAAATTGGAAATAATCTAATCCCAAATAATCTTCGTAAATAATTCTTATATATCTTCAACTGCAAGTAAAGTACATTTAGTTCGGTCAAACATATAAGAAAGAAATTCATTAAACTTAACTGGCAGATTCTCATAAAAATAACCAAATTTGTATCCTTAAGTTAAATGATTACACCAAATGGATATTAGTTTTTTATTGAAAAGATGAATATATTCAAATTCAATGTATCCAGAAGAAATTACAAATGCATTAGATTCGTGCGTATTGCTTGGCGTAAATGAGAACTAAGTGTGTTTAGCTCGACTGTGAGCATCCGGATACTCATGGGGTCAGCTTTAAAGTTGGCACAAAAATAAATGATTTAAACCATGTTAAAAATCAAAGGCAAGTCAATTTTGAGAAGGATATTTTCAATTGGCCGTGTGAATGACATTAAAACCATCTGGCTCAGGACTACTTCTGTCACTGCGGTGTTTCTGACCGAGAGATCCTTGGGTTCACGACGGTGAAAGATTTTCGACTATCTGGACACCTATTTTGAATCCAGACTAGATCTGGAGGAGAGTTCTAGCGACCGGCTTCTCTGATCGATAGGCGATCGGCCGCATTGTGATGCTCGGTGGACCTCGGCTAAAGCCACGTACGGCGCTCGATCTCATCCTTGTCCCTCTCTCTCCCATTTCGCACACACACACACACACACTTCAATGTCCTATTCATTGTAATCCCCTCGCAGGGAGGGGGGGAATCGCGATGATGGAGGTTGTCGTGGTTTCTGGTGGAATGTCATAGACGATCTCCCCGACCTTTAGTCTCGCGGCGTCACTCACGTCGTTAGCTTGAAGGTGCAGGCAGTGAGAAGACGATGCTAAGCTCCTGGTAGCCGGGCTTGCCCGGTTACCCACCAGTTCGGCTCCTGGCGCGTCGACCTTTGGGGAAGGACTGGGTGAGGGATGTTCTTCGGAATGCTCCAGAACTCACATTTAAAGGTCCGGCCGGAAATTGATAGCTCACGTCAGGTTGCCTAGTTTCTGACGATACCCCCGTCGTTAGCCCAAAGGTGTAGGCAATGGAGACGGGATGGTGTCCCCAAGCCGCCCGGACCCGAGTTCGGCTCTCCGTGCTGTCCTTAGCTGGGCTCTCGGATTCGTCGTGCTAGTGGCCCGATACTCTGGGCAAAGAGGAGAGACTTGTTTCCGGCGCACGTGAGTAGCCTGGATAGCTAGGTGGTCTGAGCTCGGGTGGCCTTTACCCAAGCATTTTATGGGGAGGTTGCCGCGAGGGCAAACTTGTTTCCGGCTGGGTCTTGATGTCAGCCTGTCGGCGTACTTGTGCGTCGGCGGGGGATGAGGATGAAGGCGTGAAGCCACAGGTGTCCAACCCGGGGTTAATAGCCCTCTGGCAACACACGATATGTGTGGTGTGGTAGACCACATGGATCTACTGTCGTCTGATCAGTCGGAAGCTTAGATCTTGTTCCCCAGTAGTGGTGCCCAGTAGTGAAGATAACTGAAGGGAGAAACTCCTGGAAGCAAACAGCGAATTTCACCTTCAAACGAAAGAGGAACACTCCCATATCCCGGGATATACATGGACTGCATTTTTGAAAAGTTTTCGTGTTCAAGGGAATGTGCTCTGACTACTTTTATGTCACAAGTGGTGTTGCGATATGGATCGTTTGTACCATATCGAGCAATTAATAATTGTAATAATAGCACAATACCTCATCGAGTCATCCAGAATTTGATTTACCTGTGATCGCTTTATAACTGCTTGGTCTTTAGTGACCTCAGTTACATCAACAAACATTTAATTCATACACATAAAGCCATTTCATTAATTTTTCGAGTATAGTACTCTTAGCAGATAGATAATTTTGACACATTCAGATGAGAAGTTGAACTCTATACGTATATCTTGGTTAAATTTAAGTATTTCCTCTGTTCATGAGTTTCTGCGTATAATAAATGATGTCGAAATAAGGGAACCATAAATTTCACATGAGTTAAGAGTCTGCTTTTGAAAAGTTGTCTGTGGCTAAACTTGAAATAGCCGATTTTCGAGGAACGAAATAGGGGGCTGTAACTTGATGGCGATGAACTCTTTTACGAGTTCTCTCATTTCTGCTCTGGGTTCTCTTCTGGCTTGTCTTCTGCTCTGTCATCAGCTTCTTACGATATGTGATGGAAATAAACCGCGTGGAGATTGCATTATTTAAATTTTAAGAGATGGTTTTCAAACGAAAGAGTGTGTTTTTAACGTAGAAATTAAGTTCATAGACTTAGACAAAAATAAAGAAGCTCCTAATTATCAAATAATATTAATTAAACAAAAGGTTTCATTCTTAGTTTTATAAAAATAATAATGTGGGAAATGAAATCCTCTGAAACAAATTCTATAACCATGATGTTTAATGGGTAATATATTTAGGGACTCGTACAAAAAAGATGTTTTGGTCATTTTATTGTCAAAATTGTTTATTGTACAAATTGTTGTAAGAGTTATACCCGGTCAACTCTTGAGGAAGGGTGCTCACTACAGACATCAGAATCTCCCCTCACGTCCGCAAGCACGCAAGCTGCGTTTCGGAGGCGGCTGCCGGCAACATATGGCGTCAGGCCCCAATCGCCAACTTGAGCCTCCCCCCCCCGCCGCATCCAGCGCCGACGGCTTGCCAGGGCTTCTGGCTTCCGCTCTTTTCAGCTGGGATTCGTTTCCGAGAACGGAAAATCTCTTGGAGAATTCTCCACTCTTCCAATAACGCTACTACTTGGAATATTTTCTTACTCGATTTTTTTTACTTCTAAGACCTGCGATGGATCTTATTCGGATGTTCGGATACATCAATTTACGCAACTCATAAAACTGTTTGCAGGGTGAACTAGGAATTTAAAACGAACAAGAAAAGTGATTACTTAGTTCTCTTATTGTTTTGTGGGATACTTGCATGTTGCAGAATTCCTGACAAGTTACAAATTACGATTCGGAGGGCATTGTTCCCGGAATTTCGAGTCTCCTCTCTCTAAAAAATTACTTTTTAAGAATTTGGGCAGTAAAATAAACGATTTTTTCATTAGGCTATCTGAATGTTATGCGGTTTAATTGAGATGTCAGTCGATAAATATTCAATTACTTTCCAAGCATTTTATATTGCAAAGAGGGTACGTTATATTATTTAATGTACGGTCAGTTAAAAAAAATAATTAAAAAGTGAACAGAAAATTAATCACTAGCTCTTGAAATATTACAAATGACTTCATCATTATGACTTCCTTTCGCTCATCTCAGGAACCTGCAGGCTAACGGCCACGATGCAAAAACGCTGCAAGTTCTCTCGCAAAGATACTGTCATGAATAAGCGAGAGATGCTCATTAGCTTGAGAATAGATGGACGGTGCTGACAAATAAGTTAAGGAAGAAACGAGGCAAGTACGAGTGAAAAGTAAAGCTGTTGAGAGGATGGAAATCATTATCCAAAAAACAATTTGATTACTATAGTTCTATTTTTAGTCGCCTTGACGGATTTTAATTCATGGAAAATTTAGTGTCATTGATCGTATACATGCTTGATTAGCCATGGATGCCTGCATTGTTACACGTGTCGCCGAAGTAAGGCTGGTGTTAAGGTATTGAGATAAAAACACTTGTTGCGTACAAAAGGGAAAATTCTCACAAACAATTATTTTTAGTAAATAAACTGTGTGGACGTTTGCGATGAATTTTTCAGCCATCAACTTCCCTAGGAGTGAGTATAGTGAGCCAATTGCTATAGATCTACGGATTCCAAGCGGCTTAGACATATGATAGATTTGTTTACAGTAGAGATATACTACGGTTTGGTCGCTATTTGGAAATTATTTATGACACGATTAAAGTTAAAATCAAATGAATATACAGTCGACTCCGGTTATAGTAAACTTGTGGGAACTAATATATTTGGTTCACTATATCAGAGATTCACTATATCCGATGATGTCAAAATTAAATGGAATTTCTCTATAATAACTGATTTTATTAACATACAGCAAAATCCATTAACAGCGCTGACCAAAAATTTCAATGGGCAATGAAAAACGAGAAATACATAACGCAACAGAAATGTTGGTAGGATCGAAGTGAATGCCGATAACAGAATGAAAAACACAGGAAAGGAAACGACGCCAGGTTTGAAAAATGACAAATGGATCTGAAATAGAAAATGGATGAGGAGGTGTGCCAGTTTCGCACGAACTGAGGTTTTATACTAAATGTAAAAAGGCATCGTC
This sequence comes from Teleogryllus occipitalis, assembly GCA_011170035.1. Lineage (NCBI taxonomy): Eukaryota > Metazoa > Arthropoda > Insecta > Orthoptera > Gryllidae > Teleogryllus > Teleogryllus occipitalis. The sequence continues at coordinate 21,602 of BLKR01005097.1, read as the reverse complement.
ATTAATATGCGTTTTTCCTGCCGCGTGTTAGCTGGTATTGGATTTTCTAGATCAGAAGATTCCTCGTAGCGCAATTATTAACGTAGTTTTCATGTTTATTACAAAAACGGACAAATTAACGTTTTGCAATCAACTCGAATCAGTTATACGCTGCAGATCGACTTTGTTATTCACTCCGACAATGTACGCAACTTAAAATTGCACAATACCAAAGTACAACACTGAAGTTTTAAATTCATTAATTACGAGTGACTATGTAACAGTTCAGTCATTATTGACCTCTACCATTTTACAAACATGTAATGGGATACATAAAATAAATACATTTGTTAATATAAATAGTAGAATTACATTTGATTACCATTGGAAATTGTTATATACTTGGGTTTTCGTAACGTGGTGCCCGAAGATATTATCTTCAAGATGGAATATGGCACGACTTTTTGCGTATTTCTCAGTCCTGTCGGAAGATGTCGCATGATCGCGACCGCATCAAGCAGTGCTTTAGATCACGCGACTCTAACGGCACGACCGAGTAAGACGCGAAAAGCGGTGCCATATTCCACCTTAAAAATAAAATCCTCAGGCGCCACGATGCGAAAACCCAAGTTTAAAACCTGATCCCAACAAACATACCATAAAATATAATTCTATACTTGTACTTTCTCGCCTTTACTTCCTAAGAAGCGCCGAAAAACGGTGAATATTTCGACAAAAAAACTGTTAGGTCTGGTGAAGAAAACCGTGGATAACTCATGTTTCAATATATAGTTAAATACTTTCTCTGATACGCTCTGCTCTCAGAATCCATGTTTTGTGAATCCTTCATACCGAAAAATCGATCGAATGAAAAACGTGTTCGCCGGTTCGTTCGCCAGTCCGTTCGCCAGTCCGTTCGCCAGTCCGTTCGCCAGTCCGTTCGCCAGTCCGTTCGCCAGTCCGTTCGCCAGTCCGTTCGCCAGTCCGTTCGCCAGTCCGTTCGCCAATCCGTTAGCTCGTTCGCCCGCTCGTCCGTCCGCTCGCCCGTTTGCTCGTCCGCCCGCTCGTCCGCCCGCTCGCTCGCTCGTTTGCTCCCCCGTTCGCCTATCTGTTCATCTGTCTATGGTAAACGCTACCACCTAAATCGTTTAGCCATTTTGTCCACAATTGTTATTCCTCAATCGATTTAAAAAAAAGTCCACGCCCTATGAATTTGAAACGGATATTTTATTTGTTCTAGATACTTTACATGAAGCCTCAAAAACGTTTCCAAAACTTTTCTCAAAAATAGATATAAATTGTCCTTGGATAATGACTTAAGAGACTTAAAAGAATGGCACAGGTCTCATTTTCGTTGAAAGAACTGAATGCCCGAGGAAGAGCGGGGGGCGAGCGGGGGGCGAGCGGGGGGCGAGCGGGGGGCGAGCGGGGGGCGAGCGGGGGGCGAGCGGGGAGCGAGCGGGGGGCGAGCGGAGGGCGAGAAAGAGGGACTGGACAGGGATCAAACGGAGGTGAACAGGACCTGCAAAATGAGCGAAAGGGGTTGAATGGGCAAACAGGGCGGGAATGGAAGACAGTCAGTGGCGAAAGGGGAGCAAAAGGGGGCGAACGAGCGACGATTGGGAGGCGAACTGGGTGACGAACGGGGAGGGAATCTGAGGGATTAGGTAGCAAAAGGGAGCGGACGGAGGACGGAATGCTGATAAAGGGGTTTTTGTGGGCGGACGGTGGATGGACGGGGGACGGCCGGGACTGGACGGCAGTCGGATGCGAGGCGGACGGGATATGGATGGCACGTAGACGGAATGAGGACGGGGGCGGACGAGGGTCGAGTCCCGACCCCACAGATGAAAGGCCGCAGTCTGGCCGCAACACCACGGGAAGCACTCTTGACAGGTAGAGCCATTAAACAGAAATTGCCGACAGGCAAGACTGCAAAACTGTCTTGTAAGAATTATACGTGACGTAAATATGATCTCATTGTTGAATTCTCAGAGAGAAACAGACACTTTAAAATTAGGGCGCATGTGCAACATAGCTCAGTGATATCTACGTGGAATCTCAACCTCATGCCAGCCACGCCCGGTGGATCGCGGATTTCGTTTGTTTGCATCCCGTCCGCCCGAGCAGGTGTCTGTGATATATCCTTCAACTCTGACAGACCGTCACACCATAAAGTGCCATGTTTCGTAATACGACGTGTTTTGCTTCGTGAAAATTATTCCAACAGGTTTGCTTGTGATCTCTTGGCGTCATCGTCTCAAATATATACTATGATCATGGTATCGAGATACTTCATTATAACTTTACAATAACTAACATAAATTACAGGTTGACGAATCACTGCGAGTTGTGATAAACAATTTGAGAGCGATAAAAATTGAAGTTGAACACATCTCGAGAATTCGCTATGAAGATGAGAGAGATATTGCCTATCTCGCGGGATTATAATTTTAAAAATTTACTTAATAAAACCAATAAGGAACTTAAAATAATTGCAAACACATGTTATTTCCTTTATTTTCCGTTATTTTTGATTAACCTCGCCTGACTGTTGCTTTTGAAACAATGCTTTCAATGGAATCATCATGATTTTGTTCCTTACATTTTATTTTAGGAATATTGTACTTCCATAATCTCTATATTTTTCTTCGATTTTGTAGAAAAGTGTAATAAGTGTATACCATAGATATATTCGATACTGAAACTTCCGGAGGGGAATGTACAATGCAAAACTTTGTTTCTAACGTTGGACTATAGAATATGAGCAGACGGCATAAACAGTGGACTATGTTAGAGTTTTTATCGATTTCGTGAAGTTTGTTTCAGCCATTTCCCAACTCTCATAACACAGTAGAGAATTAACATAACAATTAGAGAACTCGATTAAGATTATAGGTCAACTCATTTACAGCTTATGAATAAATACGAGAATATATTGCCTCTGTGTAAAATATTAGCATTCACTGAACGCAAAACGTGAACAGAGAACGGAGAGATATACAATGGGCAGTTTTACAAAGTAAAATGATATGAAGAATCAAAAGAAAGCGATAAAGAATCGAGATAAAACAAAAATAAAAACGCTACAAATATAGAACTTGGGGTTTTATTCAAAAACAAAATTATGTTTAATTTTAGTTCTTGTCAATACGAAGGGTTTTTTCTAAAAAGAAAAATGACGAGGAACTTGTGAAAGGATTCGAACATCGTAGCAAAGGAGAAAGGTAATTATTTTGTAAGAGAAGTCATACAATTGAAAATGGACCCACCTCGCAGTAAAGAGAGGAAACTAGAGTATTAAAGAGGAATGCACGAGGAGAAATACGCGGTATTTCCAAACTTTTCCTCCTCTTCGCGTCACTAGTTACTTCTAAACAACTACTGATACTTACAAAGAAATTGCGTTGAGAAAGAAATCCTTGGCTTTAATAAATGAGGAATACGTCAGGATTGAAAATAAATATGAACATTGTAATTATCAAATTTCAGATATTTTAATGAAAATTGGAATTAAACAATTTTTATAAATGCACTTTATTCTATTCCAGCAAAAACAGTTTAAGAAAAACTTTCAGTCATTTTCCAGAAATATTTGAAAAACTCACGGGACTTCATATAAAGTACTCCCAAAATTAAAATATTTTAATGAACTCTGGGACGGCGCAACTAGTTATTCCTCCTGACCCATTTGCCAAGTATCCAAAACCTTTTAATCTGACTGAATTGTCAGTGGCACGTAATTCCATACACACATACCGACACACATACTACATACATACATACAGTGACGCATTTGCGGCTGAATCTGTTCTGACACATCTCCCTGGGCGCGCGGACACGGAGACGCGCCACACGAAAACAAATGTTTTTGTATCTATAAATAAGAAAGGTATGGACCTAGGGCAGTAGTCTTTTTCGTTTTTGGCTCGCTTTAATCAAAGTAAGACACGTCAAGTAAGAACTCAACAAATTTAAAAGGATCAAGAAGTCTTGTTATAATTGAATGAAAACGCAACAGACCAAAACGTTCTCTTTCAATGAATCATAAATCATTTATGTTCGAACCTCAGGTAACTTTTTGTGCTACTTATTGCAATTGAAAATTTAAACTAAACACCTAAACAAACAACGTCTTAAAAATGCTCGCCTGTGGCACAAATCTGCACTATCCAGTATGGGGTTGTGAAGGTTAGATTCCTGGATTTTTATGAGGCAGAAGAAGGCGTTAGACGAGACACCGGGCCTGCGGGTGGAGTTCAGAATGAAAGACTAATGACAATAGTATCTGTGTGATTTGCGCCAAATATTGGATCTACAAGGTCTTACTGTACTGAACTAGGAGAAGAAAATGGATGAAATTTGATAACTGTTATGGCCGATATAGATACGTCCCATGATATATCCAGGAATATTACCATGATACACAAAGATACTCGCATCTTGAAAGAATTGAGAAAAGTTTGAGGAAAGGCTGGAATATTAGAAATTGGATACTTAGTAACTGAGAAAATAATACTGGTTAGTAGTAATTAGAGGGAAGTCTAGACTGATTAACAAGTACATGATCCAGAATGGTCACTTACTTATTAATCAGTAAAGAGTTGAGGCGGGATTGTGGAGGATATTCTGTTCCGCAGTTTCGTTGGAAGTTTGGAAGAAAATAACACGCGAAGAACATGCTTGGTTGTGGTAGGTTTCAAGTATTTTAGTAAAGAAGTGTGCATTTGTCTTCTGACAACCAGCTTCTTACCTCTTCAGAATTTTATTCTAAGCTGTAACCCTATGATCACTTTTCCACAGCTTGGATGCAAAGCAGTACAAATAGCAAGCGTCAGGGTGTGCTACGTTTTGTAATGACTTAAAGCATTTCGCCCACTGGTCTGACATAGATGCGAGACAAATTATAATTGATACAATAAATAAGAAAATAAATAACCACGTAGTATCAGTTACGAACTGTACTGTATATTCGTAATTAATGGCCTACTAAAAAAATAAACATCGTCAAGCTAACCCTTACCTTTGAGGCTGTGCAGATTCAAAAAAATCCTCTTCAGCATGCAGTGCCTCTGACCAGCAGATTCTAGGGTTCGAAACGCGACGGTCGCAGGACTAACTTCATAGCTAGGTCGAATTCAGGTGCTACCTACAGGAGAATTCTAACGGCCGGCTGCTCTTATCGGTAGCTTTCCATGGTCTTTCCTATCAACACCAGGTGAATGCCGGAGGAGTACGCTAACAACCAAGGACTGCGCGCGATCTTTCCTTCCTCTTCATCGTTCTCCCCTCATTACAAGCAAGACACTACCACACATATTGGGAGACTAATCGGGAATTGAAGAGTTTTTCCCGGCTGGGGCGATGATACGCTGGAGGGCGATACCTATTTGAATGAATGAATGAATGAATGAATGAAGGAATGCCTTATTTTACGTGGCGAGACTCAGGCCATGAGGCCTGCTCTTCCGCCTGACCACACAAATTTCGTTACGCTCCTTTCACCTACTAGGGATGAAAAAAGGTATTACTTGGGCGACGAAACAGGCAATTTGAATTTAGTTCAGAAGCTTGAGGATCATTTACATGCAGTGAGTCTACTAACATGGGACAGCTGGCTTTAGTTCCAACTCGCACGGAAGGCGTACGAAGGTTTTTTTTTGCCCTCAAAAATCCACGGCTTCGATTGGGTATGAACCCGCGAAGTTGGATATAACAGCCCGATACGCTAACCGTAACACCATCGCCGCCGCAAATTCGGGAAAAATCCCGCAAACCGGCGGGTTAGCGCCGGATCTCGCCATCCAGTGAGGCAAGATTACCACCATCTTCCACAATAAAAATATGGATGACATTTACGGGACCTTGGCAATTGTCGGGGCCAGACTCAGCAATCAATCTTACCGGGGGCGGTAGCTCAGTGCATCAACCCATGTCACTGCAGCAACCCATGTCGCTGCAGCGCCTCTGACCGGGAGGTCCTAGGTTCGAGTCCTGATGGCGGCAGGATTTTCGACGCTAGCTTTTCAGCTAGGTCGAATTCAGTCGTTGTCGGGAGGAGAATTCTAGCGGCCGGCTGCTCTGATCGGTAGTTTTCCGTGGCTTCTCCGATCAACACCAGGCGGAGCAGTACCCTACGAAACGGGCCATGGACCTCGCGCGATCTGTCCTTCCCATTCCTTGTCCTATCCTCTCCTCTTACACACACACTTACACTAATATGAACTACACTACGGCTGGGGCGGTGCTCCGCTGGTGGGAGAGTCCTGGTTAGGGGGAAACCCCACTAACCGACGGTAGGTCGGCGCCGGATCTCGCCATCCAGCGGGGGAAGATCACCGCCCTCTCCCGAGAAAAAAACATGCACTACACTAACGGAACTAATAACCAAAGCTGTTGACGTGCCCGGAAACAAAAAAATCAATCAACCAATCAATCTTCGGCATCATCGTTTGTTAATCGGGGCGACGTGGCGGCCGTAGTGGCTTCGAGGCCCGGTTAGGGCAGACGACCGCCACGTGCCCGCGTCCCGCCCGCTGACTCACGCAGCCACTAGGGCTGCCAACCACCCCCGCGGCCTATTGTTAGGGCAACAGAAATACGCGGGTCATTCACGCGCGACCACCCAGGGTTTTGTGCGGATTGACAGCCACGCGACGCCTCGCCTCGCCCCGCCACGCCCCGCCTCGCCCCGTCTCACCTCGTCCCGTCTCGCCGCCATGCCCCGCGCCGCTCCTCCTTGTCACGCCCACTTCGCCCTTACCCGCCTCGCCTCGCCTCGCCTCTACCATGGCTCGCGCTTCCTCCTGCCGACGGGTCGAGAGGAAAAAGGTCATCATGATTATTCTCCACTTCTTTGCTCTCGCAGGAAATAGTATTGATTCCTTTATCATGATATGTACGATGGTCTTAACTTATGACCATCATAAGGCATGGATTCAGACATTCAATTGCAAGCGGAGAAAAAGTGACTGTCTGCTAGTGGTTTACTAAAAAATAATGATGATAAAAAATTTAACATGCTTGTTATAAATGTGTCTATTTGTGAATGTTTTAAATTGTAAAAAGACACTGTCATAAAGTATTGTAATATAATTAAATGTGTACATTTTTGTATAATGTAAAATTGTAAAACATGTTTTGATAGCTTATGACCATGTTGTTGCAGAGCGATTTAAAAAAATAATATTTAAAAAATGATAATAGAGCACAATAAACTCTTATCATAGTTGGTGAACCGTTAATATTGCCTTGAATTCATTCGAATATATTTTCTACAATTTTTAAAAATATTTCCTTCAAATCTAGTTAAATGGATTTAATTTGCGTACATTACTTGACCCAAAGCTTTGTAACATGTGATATTATTTTCCAGAGAAAGGTGAACTTACACTATGGTAAATTGGAAATTAAAATTCATGTTCTTCATGTTTACCACACCGTTGGAATCAGGGAGCACTCGTAGTCGGAAAGTAGCAGTCAGTCAGTCAGTACCAGTTACAAAAGTATTTTGTGTTAACTTATTCATAAGTACAGGTGGCGTGAACTCTTAAAAGAAAGTGACACATGTACTCCGATAGCTGCCTCGATACGGGGCAAAACATATCCGTAGCGTTATCAACAGCAAATAGGAACAATGGAAAATGAAAACTTGGCAGGTACTGTAAACAACCATTAGAACAACCACTCCCATCACCATCTCAGCAGTAATTACAATGATGCAACAGTACATTGATCAATTGCGACACGTGGTGCAACAACAGCAACAAATAAAAGAAATGCAGCACAAGTTACAAGAGGAAAGATAACGTACACACGCAGTCATACCCTCTCAAGGACCGCTAAGAGAGGGCTGTGACACAGCATGTTCGTCGCAATCTTCAAATAAAATTAAGGCACGAGGGGGCGGGGCCCAGTGACTTGGTGAGTCAACAGCAAACAAAAACAAAACAAGCGTTAGTTCTTCGCTGTAATATAATATATCAATTCATTTTAAATTTCAAGATTTAGATATGTCAGGCCCTGAACTGTATGAACAACAAGGAGATGTTCCTGAAACCCCACCCCTTTTCATATCTGATGTGAAAGATCTAAAAACTTAATTCAACCGCTCCCTACACCAAAAATAGAAACGAAAACTGAAATGCGTCAATCTACCTCAAAGAGCATCAAACTTAAGTTCATAAAAGACTAAAACAAAGATTAACACCGAGTTTCCGGTGAACCTTTGTCCTTGAACTTAAATAGAAAAGGATACCTTGCCATACCTACAAACTAAAGCATGAAAGAGCCTTTAGGGTGGTTCTGAGAGGAATACACCCACCAATAAAGACAGACATTAAAATAACTTAGTTTCCTAACAAACGGACCACGGACGAAGCGCGATCTTTCCTTCCTTTTTCTTGACCTATCCTCAATCCTTCCTTACATACACTTTCATTTACATGAACTACACTGCCACACATCCCGGGAGATCAGTTGGGAGTTAAAGAGTTTGTCCCGGCTGGGGCGGTGCCTTGCTGGTAGGAGATACCTTGTAGAGGTAAACCTCGCAAGATGACTGATAGGCCAGCGTCGGATTTCGCCATCCAGCGGAGGAAGATCACCGCCGTGAGAAAAACAACGACTACTCTTACAGGACCTTAGCAACTGACGCGCCCGGAATCATCATTCAATCAATCAATGCCAATGAATATGAGATGGGGAATGCCAAAGCGGAGTTATACAGGGTGTTTATTTTATCGAGCGCCGAAGAATTCTGCCGCGTCGCCCGGGCGGAGGGCTCATTCGCCCAGCGAATTGCTGACTCACTCCCACTCTCATATATGAGAACTATTGCTGCGCTTTAAGACGTGCTATATGTCTTTGAATAGTTTTTCTTCTATTGGGTGCAAATCTTAATTTAGATCTTTAAATGTATCCTGTACAATCATAAGCAGTAGTTAAGGGAATAGTAAGAGTCTAACACATATCAAAAAGATAGTAATTATTTTCAGAGAGCTTTAAGAGTCTGTTCTTCATTGTAGTTTTTAAAGGTTTAGCCAACGTTGTCATTTATTGTGAAAATAGCATTATTTCCAGAAATAATCGGGTACTACAATTTTTTCGCAATAATGAACGCTCTTTATGCTCGTTGGTTGGTTGGTGATTCCCGGCTCGTCATCAGCTTAGGTCATTAGTTCCGTAAGTGTAGCGCATGTTTCTTTTCCTCGTGAGATGGTGGTGATCTTCCCCCGCTGGATGGCGAGATCAAGCGTCGACCTACCGTCCACTAGTGGGGTTTCCCCCTAACCAGGACTCTCCCACCAGCGGAGCACCACCCCAGCCGGGACAAGCTCTAAGCTCCCGACCGGCCTCCCGGAATATGTGGTAGTGTAGTGCATGTTAGTGTAAGTGTGCGTGTAAGGGTAGAGGATAGGACAAGGAAGAGGAAGGAAAGATCGCGCGCGGTCCGTGGCCCGTTTGGTACTGCTCCGGCATTCGCCTGGTGTTGATCGGATCGTTATGCTCGTATTTAACTCCCTATTGTTACAGAAACTAATAAAAAATCCTTACAAACAGTTTAACTATATCTACTCTTAAAATTGTTTTGAGTTGACAAAATTGAACATTGTATAAAACACGGTTTTTAATGGCTACAAGAACCGTCAAATGAATTGAAAGTTTACTAAGTAGAAAACAATTAATTCATCAATATCTAGCATTTGTAACGAAAATTTCCCCGCCCCAAATATAAATTAATACGGGCAATTAGCAAGGGGTCTCGTAATTGAAAAAAGCTTACTATCACAAACTAATCAATTCATCAGTATAAAATCATTTATGACAGGGATACCGGTTCGTTTTACAGTTAGAGAACTTTAGCTCAGAAATTCGCGCAAGGTCGCCAGTTACCCGATGCAGCTTGCGAGTCTTTTGTGCATTGTACTGAGAATTTACATGCACTTTTTCCAATTTATTCTCAAAGATACCCACCTTAACGAGCAGTGCGCTATGCCTCGCTTGCATTTCAAGTTCAGTGGACGTTCCACGGAAAAATACCTTTATCTAGTAGACCTCAAGGCTACCTTGCACGCGAAGTTCACATTCCCGTCTTTTCGCTGTATGGAAACGTGCGGCGGTCATCAGATCCGATCGGCGCCTTGGGCGCAGAAAAGTAGTTAAGTTGGTAGCACTGCCGCGGGCAGTCGTCTCGAATTGACTCGTTGGTTGAGTTCAGTCTGCCCCAGCGCCGCACCTCTCTGCGGGAAAATCCCTCAAGACGCGGCCACTGACATCGGTTTGGTTGCGCTAACACTTGTAATGGATGTCAATACTCAAGTAAAATTTATTTATTTATTTAGTCAAAAACTGTATGTGACGTTTGGGGGGAGAAAAGCGTGGAAGAAAAACGCGTGTAAAGAAAAGCACGTGTAAGAAAAAAGCGTGTAAGAAAAACGCGTGTAAAGAAAAGCACGTGTAAGAAAAAAGCGTGTAAGAAAAACGCGTGTAAAGAAAAACACGTGTAAGGAAAAAGCGTGTAAAAGGAAAACGTATGGGGGGGAGAAAAGCGCGCAGAGTCGCCATTGCGGACACACAACCTGTCACATATGTTGCCAACTCCACACCCAAATTCAAGTGTAATATCATACACTCATCCTCACGAGAATACACGCGGCAACATGACAAGGGCTTACAGAGCGTATGTCGAGTTGTTAAACGATAAAAAGAAGAAGATGGAGGAGGAGGAGGAGAATCACAACTATCTTACACCCAATGAATTACGCCTTACATAACATATTGTAACTAAATAATTTGATTACTTACTTCGCGAGTAACATACATTTAACTATTTTGAGTGTCTCAATTGCGAACGAAATACATTGTATAAAATGATTGATCGAAAGTATGAATTGGGGATTTTGTGACCCAAACGTTTTGCCAATTTCGGTGAATATTTTCCGCGGGTCTCTTTAGAAGGTTTAATTTGTGTATTTTATTTGTACTTATCCTCTCTGCCTCAAAAAAATATGTTAAGGACAAAATTAATCTGCACAAGAGAAAGAAAAATCTCAATAACTGAAGAAATAAGAACTTCTTGTAAAACGCAAAGCTTTTGAAATATTGTAAAGTAACGGAAAATATTCGTGTTTAATAACATAAACTGTTCCGTAGGTTCAAATACATTTTAAGAAACGTTTGAACTAAGCCAAACATTGAGAAAACCTATATGAATATTGTAGATAAAAGTGATAAATATAACGCTGTATGGAATTTTGTGAGGAATACGACCAAATCAAGTGGGCAAAATTGAAGAAAACTTTGTTTGGAAAGATAAAGACCAATCAATTAATGAGTCTAGAACTAGGATTAATAATTTTTAATAAGTATTTCTCAGATATCTCAGTTAAACTCTCAAAACGTCTTGACCAGTAAAATTAATCATCGAAAGATTTTAAATAGTTTTACGTTTTCGTACAGAAACAAATCGTAACATTCTTTTGATCTTCCAATCCAACAACTACCGTTGGTAATAGATAAAGTCTCAATTTGATCAAAATTATGAGATTGCAAATTAAACCATGATAAAACTACTGTAAAAATATTTTCTTAGCCTCCTGCTCCTTCCTTGAACATTCTTTAAAAATACTGAACACCCCCATTCTATGAGTATCAGGTAAACAATCAATTAAATATCTTGATTTTTACTTAGACAACGGTCAATGTTGTCGAAAATACAGAAATGGAGAGTAAAAATTCGCAAGCTTTTTCAAAAACTGTCTGTTTTTTCTCTCGAGCACGTATGAGAGAATCCATGCTTCTTATTTGCGAGAGTATGCATGCTTCTTAATCAAATATCTACGCTTCTCTCTTATGTTTCGCTAGTTTAAGCAACCAGTTTTTATTTTAATTAATTTTCGATGTAAATACGAATTACTTTTCAGGATGTTGTACTTCCTGTATATTCCTAGTATTTTTACCATTGCCTTGAAATAAATGTTTACGTGGTGGATACAAAGAAAAACTACCTCTAGTACGAAGTATTTTTCCCTTTTAGCCGCACATGTAAGATACGTCGATATCCCAAGTTGATCTCAGACAGAGTGACATCTTAGGCAAACTGCCGTCCATATCACAACCATGGAACTAAACCAATTTCCGTAACTGGCAGTAGAATCGACAAGAAGCCATGCCGATATCTCCGAGTGTCCACTCGATACAGCGTTCTCGACTGCCGCCAACGCTGCATAAGTTGGAAACGAAATTTTCTTCTTCGGCGACTTCGACGTCATCTGCCTCAATATCTCCGCTGGATGGCGTGGGGTTGGGGGGGGGCAGAGAAGGAAGCGGACGTCAGTGGCACGTGGCGCTCCGCGCGGCGCGTGACGGAACATCCTCCTGCAGCGGTGCAAGGAAAACTTTCGATTTCTATTTGCGCCGAATGCATTTGCCTGTAATGGCATGCAGTAAAAAGCTCGTAGTGGGTATAGAAGCCAAATCCTCTCGGTAGTTGTTGAAATTCTCACAAAGAAGTGGTGATCTGGTTTGGCGGTCAGGCGGAAAAGCAAGGCTACGGCTTGAGTCTCGCCACACAATAAAATCATTTTGTTATTGTTATTATTATTGTTGTTATTGTTATTATTGTTATTGTGATTATTGTTATTGTGATTATTGTTATTGTGATTATTGTTATTGTGATTATTGTTATTGTTATTGTTTTATTGTTATTACTATATAGAAACTAAGAATAACGCTCAATCGAGAATGGGTCATAATCAATCTAGTAATTCGAGTTTCATGTGAAAATTATTCAAATATGGCCAAAGTATCATTACTATATTATTGCATGCTGCCATTATTTCCGTGAAAATTATTGAGAAATATTCACTCTGAAACAAGTATTAAGCTCTTACACTTTTCACAATCTATCAATATTGAAAATAAAACTACATTTATTTCTGTAAGTAACGCGCATTCCTAAATATCAGCAATATTACAAGAATAATGTCTGGTAATTTAAAAAATCACTATAATATTCGTACATGGTTTCATGAACGAAAGTGCAATGCTAAAATAATTCAGTGATGTTACCTTAAATGAGTAAATGCATTGAAAGTGATCCTGAATGGATAGTTCTGAATAGTATCAGTTGACTTAAATGACTTGAAGTAAATTTTTTCTTTCATCTATTCTTTAATGTTTTAAAGTCTTTCATATTACATGCTAGAATACTGAAACCTGTTTAACAAACAAAAGTATAAATAATATCTTCATGCTTCTAGATTGAAGATGAACGACTTGGAGAAGTTTACTTTCTCACCAAACTACGTACTTATGTCCAAAGAATATACAAGCTTGGTTATTATTCTATATCGCCGAAAAGTTCAAGGCATTTTTCTCATCTGAGGACGAGCTTTATTACAGCGTTACAGTCAGTGATGTGAAACGGGCCTGAACTTTTCACTGGTCTCTTCACTAGTCTGAAAGCGTTTGTCTCTTAGCCAATTCTTCAATTTGAGTAAGATATGTCTCTCATCCGGCATTAAGTCTGGGCTATACTGTGGCTAATCAAGCACTTAACTTCTGCCCCAGAAGTTGTTTGGTTACTGTAGCTTTGTTACGGTGGGCGTTATCATATATGGGGACTTTTCTAGAAGCTGGCAGATCTCTCGTGTTTGAACGTTTATACCGTATACTCGTCACATTCTTTGGTGAATTTCTGCCGCGCTATTACCTTCTTGAAGAAAGCGAATAACACTTCGTACTTCCCAATTTGGTGGGAGCTTCAATCGTACCAACCATCTTCACGATCCTGAAGCACAGCACAAATTAGCGATAGATAGCGATTGATAGTAGTAGAAATCATGGCGAAAGAGATGCGCAGTCGACCATTGCACATCTCCAAATCCTCCTACCTGTCTATTTGTTAACGACTCAATCCGAGGTTGCAATGAACGTTTACATATTATATACATGTTTACTTATTCTTACAACAGAGTTGAAGATAATATCTTGACTGTTAAAGAAAAATATTGCAAATTAATCATTACAGAAAAATAAAAAGTAAAGACGTCTCACAGGTGTCTGGAGATCTGAAAGAAATTGTCAGTTTCTCAATGGAATACGCTGAAATCGCATCATCTGGAAACCGTGCGCGAATACCCCGCACATCGGACATCTTCCGATATCGAGAGATCGAAGCTCGTTTAAAAATCGCTCTTGTCAGCCGCGCGGGCAATTCTTGTTACGTCGTAAGTCAGGGCCCTGCGATCGGTGGATCTCCCCTTCCAAGCCCTCTTCCCCGCCGCCGCCACCCCCTCTCCATATAACGAAGCAGCCAGATAAATCCTCTAATCTCAATTATTGTTTATGAGGGTCTATAGACGCGCGCGGTCGGGCACTACCTGCCCGCTTCCAATTATCTCGAATGTTCTCCGCCTCGATGTAGACTGGTGTGTGGAGATAGGCGGCTATAACAATATACGGACGGGCAGAAAGCCTCGGAAAAGGGGGCGCGGAGCGGCGGTGCCAGGGGGCGTGGGGGGAGCGTGGCGGAGCGTGCGGGAGCGTGAGGGAGCGTAATCCGTCCCCGGAGGCCGAGGATCAAACACAAGCTCCCTCCGCGTGCTCGGAAGCTGCGGTTGCTGACTTTGTTTTTTCATGCACAGCCTGCCCTCCAAGCCGCGGCGCTCCGCAGGGACCTTGTGCGCTCCGGCCTCGGGATGCAAGATGACCGCGCGGATATAACGGCGGTGCACGCGTGTTTGTCTTGTGCAAATACGCGCGTATGAATGGCAGAGTTCTTGGTAATCGCCTGTTATTACGTGTCTTATGGGCTTGTTGCTTCCTTTGGGGACAGTCTGGAGTGCACTCTGAAATGTTTTTATCGAAAAAATGCGACAGATGAATTTGCAAATAATGTATCAGTTTTAGCTATAGGAAAGAAGTGAAACGTGTCTGATGATGCAAAATACTCTATAGCAAAGGAAATATTGGATATTATACACTGAGAATTTAGAGATTGCAAATGTAAAAGTTATAGATGATAAACGGCATTATGCTAATGGTAAAATATTCAACTAAGTTTCCCATAATATATAACAACGATATTTACCAATTCAGCACATGTCTCCCCTCTCTGTGATTAAAACGGAAGATCATCTAGCATCGTGAAATACATTAAAATGCTGATATTTTCCATTCTTGAGAATGAATATCATGAGGAATAAAAAACAAAATAATCGTAAAAAGAAACAGTCAAAGAATCAATAAATGTTCAGTTTTACAGTTCATTGTAAATATATGCCAATACTCAATTCCACTTCATCTCTCGTTGTTTGGATTTGGGTCGTCTAATGACAATTTCATTACCCTGAGGTATAAGCTAAACACTCACTGGGTTGATCATTGCAGAATGCATTTTCATTAATTTATACCTCAAAATACACACTCGAGATAATAATTCATATACCTGTACCCAACGTTGAAATGTTGTTTGATACCACTCCATGGTCTGATAATACATTAATGCACACAAACATGGGTAAGTAAGTATGATAACATACATCCTAAGATAATATTGCAATAAAAGAAAATGATGTTCAGGAGAAATATCCACCGTATTTCGAGCCCCACTGTGTGCTCTCATTCTCGAAACCAAATTGATTTGATTTATTTTCCGCTTTAAAACAGTAAAATCAATTGGAAAGAGAAGAGCTCTACGTAACGTCCGCACCGTGAAGCTAAATTTTTTTCAATGGCAAAAGAAAATGCCATCTCCTCATTGCTCAATGGATGAAGGAAAACTGGACGAAAAACCGGAATGAGATTGTGATCATTGACTCACAAATCTGACAAACAATACTTGATACATACATGTTTAGACTTCTAGAAATAAATATGGTAATTAATGCAAGTGCAGAATTATTAAAATGAAAACGTTTATTATAATGGTATAATCTTTAATTGTACAGAAATAGTTAAGCACCAGAAAATATTTTTTACTTCCAAGAATACCTTGATTAAAGTTTGTTTCTTTTTACACAGTTGGAAAATAATTTACTTACTTCTCTTGTTTTTAACACAAGCTTAATTAACATTCTTTCACTTTTTCCTCACTTATCTGCTCCATTTGGCTGAACAATAGAAAATTCTAACATGGATCGGCAATCAGGAATTGTTCTGGAATTCACTTCGACTTCTTGCACCTTGTTTGCAAAGCTACAATACGTAATGAACACAGCTGAAGGTATCTGTGCAAACACAAAGGTGTCGAGGTCAAGAAAATGCATTTGATCAGCGGTAATTTATGCCGCCACCTTTTAAACGGACATAAAATCCCCATCTTCAACTAGACAGTGGGCGTGCATGTTGCCAGGTCTGACAACGAGGGTTAACATGCACTTTTAGATCCAGTCTAGTCCCCACTCCCAGTTAATACCCTTCCACGGGTAATTGGTGCAAATAATTACCTTTTCTCAAGAACACACAATGTACAGATCTCTACGATGTATCTCATTACCTATCAAGGTTAAAAATAGCTGAGAAGTTAAAAAGGATCAGTTCAACATGCTGTGACAGATAGGAAAAAAACAGTAGTGAGGAATTTTAGTAATGTATGTAATACTTGCACACATAATAAGGTTTTTGTCCATATTAACACTTTATAAAAAAAGAATAATGAATAATAACGCAACTCGCGCAAACATTTTGCACATTCTAAATCGTTTTAAAAAGTGAAAATATCGTGATTCTGGATCCGTATATTACCCTGCCAGCATGTAAACTGTATGTTAAAGTAACGTGTATGTGTAAGCATTTGAGCTGTACGTTGAAGTCACGCCGGGTCTATTGGCAACAATTTAATTTTACATAGACTTCGAAGCTTTACCCGATTCTCTGTAGCTCCATACATGCTACGGAGTGGAAGCACCCAGAAAAATGTAAAAGAAGCTTTAAAAGGGTCTCGTTTTAGAGAATTATGCTTCTGTGACGTACTAGAGTGAAAAACACAGACGACTGTTCTGATTGATATATACAATATATTTACAGAATTTTTACAATTAATGTACAATGATTATAATACAAAAATCTAGCCCCTTGGCAACCTTTCAATTCTCTTAGCCGCAAAACCCCGCGACCGTCCCCTAGGCCTCGCCCAGAACCACTGCTTCGGAAACAGCAAAAAGCAACGCGAGGTGCGAAGCTGTCGGACATAGAGTCCCGTAACTACACCAGTTACATGGCTTGTCGCCAAACCGATCTTCGACCCGAAGATCACGTGCAAGGATTGCACTGGAGATACCTCTCGTCTTTCGACACCCAGCGTATCCCGCGAGGCGCCTGTCGGCGCGGCCTTAAATATCCCCGGCTCGCCCCCACCCTACAAGCAGCGGGCGTCACACGGCTCGCTGGCCAGCCTTTCCAGAGCTACAACCGACATCTCTTAAACTCGCATCCACGAGCGTCCTTTTGAAGGAAATTCCAACCGGGATTCCTAAGGGCTTTTCCAACCGGCGCGGCGTGGCGCCGCCACCCTCCACCCCCATCCGGCTTAACGCGGGTTTCCCCGAAGTGGCCCGACGCACCGGCGTCGGACCAGGCGACGCTACACTTCATGATAGATACATAATTCAGGCTCTATTTGCATCTCGCACGTTTCTCTCCTTATATTCCCCGAACGTTCTCCGTATGATCCTCGCTTGTTCCCGGCACGTACTTAGCACGTAGTCCCGAATGAACCCTGCAAGTTACGTACTTGTTCCCTCGCGTACTTACAGCATGTTTCCCGCGGGTTTACTCGCGGAAAAAAATTCTCAAATGTATCTCTGCAGGTTTCCCGCAAGCACCCTAACTTTTTCCCCACCTACTCACCACACGAACCCCAACAGTTTCGTCGTATATTTGCTGCATATTATCCCGCTTGTTCCCCAAATGTTCTTCCACACGTTCCCTTATGCCCCCTTAATGTTCCCTCAATGTTTACTTCATGCTCCCGCAAATTGTTATTCTGGAAATTAAACTACACATTTAAAAATTAAATTTAAGTGATTTATTACGAAATCTATTAAATAAAAGTAAAATTGTTTATATTCACACGTAACACAAAAAATATCTCAAGTGATTGCTCCCAAATTTTGGAAAGAATACTTCAAATCGATCAACAATCTAAAATGCATCATCATTGTGTTACAACAATGGTACCCCCAAAATGTATAATTTAAAGAATAATTAATGAATAATATTCCTACAATGACATGGAAACAATTTCCGAAAATACGAAAGATTACCCCTAGTGAATGTTTTTTTTTCAATTGTCTTACGTGACATATTTGTGCCACAATTTTTTCATATTTACATTCGGTAAGGTACGTTGGAAATAGGTTTTCTAGTTTAATTAAAAAGGTATAATGAAAGCTCATGTTTGTTCTCTTTCTGTAAGTTTGATAAGTAATATGAGTAGTAAAATTATTCAGATTCTTCTGATGAGGTATTTGTGGGTTGTACGTGTGAAAGTGAAACATTATGAATGATATACGTTTGTCAAGGCGATATCAACTCTTATCTGGTGTTGTAGATGTTGAAATTGTCCAAATGCCAATGTAAAAGAGTTAAGTTTAGTTTTAATATATATCTGTTAATTATATAAAATGAGTTATTTTATGTTAGAAAGTGAGTGAAATAGACTGGGAGATTGGGGAGTGGAAATAGGGTAAGCAGATATAGATATTACATGTGGATACCACGTAAATGAAGAATTTATAACACACATGAAAATTTACGTTGTCGTTTATGTGCGAGGGCGGTGCGAAGCGGGGCGAAGCGGGGCGAAGCGGTGCGAAGCGGGGTGAAGCGGGGCGAAGCGGGACGAAGCGGGACGAAGCGGGGTGGGGCGAGGCGAGGCGAAACACGGTAGATCCTTCCGGGGTTCCGCGTCATTCGGGACGAGCACTCCCAACTAGTCTCAGGACGTGTCTACAGGTGCCGATCAGAGCTGCCAGTCACTAAAATTCTTTACAGAGTGGGTGAATTCGACCCAGCTTATTTAGCTATTGATTTAGCTAGGATCGTATTTAGCTAGGACCGATCAGAGCTGCAGGTCACTAAAATTCTTTAGAGAGTGGATGAATTCGACCCAGCTATTTAGCTAGTATCGAAAATCCGCCGTCGGTACTGCAACCATGGAACTTCCTGACCAGATTTGCTGTAGTGCCAACATTTCAAACGGCGGTATGGCAGTAGACTTTGTAGGGGGTGGAAAAAGGTAGAATAATGGAAATCGCTTTGACATGAGGACTCCAATTCCGAGTCACAGAGGAAGCAATGATTGTCTTGGGAAGTCTTCAATCCCTCTTCAGTCATAGCCACGACAAGAGTCGGCGCACGCAGGAGAGGCACAAACCTCACGCCGCACAGTGGGTCCAAATTACTTCAAATTCAGGGTCAGAATGATTATCAAGGACTCTTATGCAGCAAGAAAGATTTTGTTTGAAATTAAACAATTAAATTGAATAGACAAGTGTAAGGGTCATCTGGCATTGTATTGTAAAATATTGTGCATGTATTGTATGTGAAATTTTTGTAGTGAGCTGTTTATACTGACACTTGATGAATATGATTACTACCTTGAGTGTTATAGTTATGGACATCAGTATTAGCGAGAAACATGTTTCCATGCTTGAGTAGATCAATTTTGAAAACAAAACACTGATTCGTAAATCAAGATGCAAAGTAATAGTGAAATTCCTAGCCTAATAAAGAGAGACGTAAAAGAATGACATCGGTGGAATTTGCTTATTATTCATACAATTCGTTTTTGTAATATAAACTTCTGGGGGCTATACAATGTTTTTTCCCTGAATCTAATGCCATTTCTCTGACGGGAATGAGCATTCCCGTCTTACTATATATACGAATTATTGTAAATTATTGTATTTCTGGAGGAATTTGACTTGTCAGACTTTAAACCAATTCTCATTGACAAAATAAGTATTATTAATATTGATATTATTATTTCATTATTTCGCTTTGTTTTACACTATGTATTCGTCGTTTTCTCTTTCGTTTTCCCTGTAATTGATTCATTATTTCGTGTTTCTGAGTGCGTCAACTAATTTGGTCATTGGTCCCGTATGTGCAGTGCATGTTGTATGTGGGGAGGAGCGATGATACTTCCCCACTCGATTGTGAGATACAAAACCCCCCTACACATCGGTTTGTGGGAGTTTCCCCAGTATCTCCTCCAGCTGGGCACAGTGCCAATGGGAACACGTTCTAAGTTTCGAGGTAGTGTTCCGCGGCACGTGTTATAGTGCATTGCTAGTAAGTGTGTGTGTGTGTGTGTGTGTGTGTGTGTGTGTGTGTGTGTGTGTGTGTGTGTGTGTGTGTGTGTAAGGAGAGAGGAGCGGTCAAGGATAGGGAACCTGAAATAACACGTAGTCCTTTGGTACCATACGTTTGTTAGGGCTCTGTCCGAGCTCACTAGGTATATAGCAGGTAAATAACAAAAAATACCTTCAGTGCAGCCGGATGGTGGAATTTTCCCCAAGACAGCAAATGTATTCCACGTGGCTGTGTAGCTAGTGTCCAGAATCCGCCACCGTCGGAACGGTAGCTTTCGCGGTCGCAGGCGCTGCAGTTGCTGCCCTAAGCCACCGCAGCCAGTACTTGCCAGTGCGTTTGGACCACCTCGGCGTCCGAAGGCGCAATTACAGCCGGCGCCAAAGGCCGGGAGGAAGGGCGGGGGCGGGGGAGGTGGGGGGCGGGGCGACGGCGGGCGCGAACAATGGGGCGCGATGCGATCTGACGGCGGCGGCGGCGCGTGACACGACGCGCGGAGAGTTACGAGGGCACACGGCCCCCTCGGCGGGGGAGCGGCCCCCTCGGCGGGCCCTGGCACAGCGCGGAGGAGAATCCAAAGGGACGGCGCGGAGAAAACTAATGGTGCGAAAACAGCACTTACTATCTTGCCCTTAGTAATGATTACGTAATACTATTTAGAATATCAACTTCTTTCTAAATTAACACATCTCAGTCATTTTTTGTGTAACCCAAATTTTCGAAAAACTGTACATGACCTTATTTCAAAATCTGCCTGTAAAGAACAGATTTCCACTAACGGAAAACTATTTTTGTATATTAGTTGTATGAAGACGCCGAAAATATTTTGCATTTTTGCAGTTTCCAATAAATCAGGGTTTTCATACAAAATACGATCTGCACCATTCACTGAAATGTCCATCACACTATCCAATAACAAAGTTTAATCAAAAACGTTGGAGTAATTTTTTTTTAAACCAACTTTACATAAATAAAGTACCACCAAAAATTATAATATTGGTTTTTAATTCAAGTGGCCGCGACATCAGCCAGATGGATTGCAGAATATCAAATTTGGAGAAAATTGGTTAAACGATATAGCCGCTTAGGTTGTTCACAGACGGACGGACGGACGGACGGACGGACAGACGGACGGACAGACGGACGGACAGACGGACGGACAGACGGACGGGCAGACGGACGGGCAGACGGACGGACAGACGGACGGACAGACGGACGGACAGACGGACGGACAGACGGACGGACAGACGGACGGACAGACGGACGGACAGACGGACGGACAGACGGACGGACAGACGGACGGA
>BLKR01005096.1:0-89096 GCA_011170035.1 Teleogryllus occipitalis | reverse complement strand
ACGGGCGGACGGGCGGACGGGCGGATGGGCGGACGGGCGGACGGGCGGACGGGCGGACGGGCGGACGGGCGGACGGGCGGACGGGCGGACGGGCGAACTGGCGGACGGGCGAACGGGCGGACGAACACGCAGGCAGACGAATAAAACGAGAGAATGGGTGACCGCTTGGGCGGAAGGACGGGCGGGCGGGAGAGCGAGCGAGCGGTTGGGCGGGTGAACGAGGGGGGCAGGCGCACGGGCGTGCGGGCGAACGGGCGGGCAGCGAGGGGCGTGTCGGCGTGCGGGCATCAAACGCGGCCGTCCGAGTGCGTCCGCGCGGGCTGTAAGCAAGCAAGTGTTACGACGCGGCACTCGGCGCGCCGCCGGGCCGCTGCGGTGGCGGCGCAAAGCGCCCATTCCGGCGGACGAGCCGCGTGCACTACGTCGCCATCATGACGCGCTGCGGGGCGGTGGCTGCGGGCGGCGCCGGGCGGCGGTGGCGGGCGCGATGGCGCGCGAATCGCGCCCAAGGATTGCTTCGCGCTAATGAGATTATTTATATGCGCCCGGCATGCGCTCGGCCCAGCCGTTGTTTTAACTTGATAAAAACACCGCGTTGGTTTGTGTTACGCGCGCCTCTCGCGTGTACCTTCGTGACACATCACCTGTCAGTGTGCTGACGTGCCTTCATTGACGATTTTTTTTGTTTGTTTACGTACGTGGGTAAACAAATTGTGTACTCTACTTTATGCGACAAATGTTTGCAAAAGTTACAAATTTGATCGAATTATTCTCAGCAGGAATAATGCAGTGATACAGATATGCATATTTTTGTCATTGACATAATAATAAATAATTCCGCCTTAAAAATTACAATTACACACTTCTTTAACAACACAACAATAACCACATCTCAGTCTCTGGTGAACGAATATAAAACGTTTGATCGTACTATACTATTTTCTGCACTATTAGTAGAAAAGAAATCAGATGAAATATAACATTAAAAACAGATTGTAATAAGTAAAACAGAAAAAATGAAGAATGTCAATTTTAATTTTCCAAGGACATTCTGTTTTAAATGTAGATAATATTGCAAACACTCGCACATTCAAGATGACATCCGTGCTATGTACGTACTGTTAGCATTCTTTGTTCATGGGTATAAATGGAAATCTTTCAATCTGTCGAGCAAATCTCCCTCTTCGTCTTTTTCTTTACTATAGAAGTCTCATAAGCGATGTGTATAAATATCAACAAATAATTTTGAAATAATTTTAACGCGTGCTCTCTAAGTCAGTAATATACAACAACAATCAAACTATCTCTCTCAAATAATAGTTATTATTTTAATGACTTTCTTTTAAAAATGTTGAGAGGTAACGATTACATTAAAGACGTACTCAATCTGTCAATGTGTAAAAGTATCAATATCAGTTCAATAGAATTCAAAGAAAAAAGAAGAGCTTAATCATCATTACTAATGCATGGAAATGGTTGAGATGAGGTTCATATGGAATAAGTAGCGATATGAGAAGCCAAGCACGTGTTAAAACACCCATCCATTAAGCGAGATTCGAACCCGGAACCCACATCCTACCCTGCGCCTCCGAGATGGGCCGTTCACGCAACTCCAACCTTCTTATTAAAGTCCACGTCCGCAGCACAAACACAGAGGACGCACGCAATCTGTGCCAATTAGTTTGTTTTTTCCGTTTCCAGTGACGTTCGCGTAATCGAGGCACATAGGGGCCGTTGCAACTTGATCGGAGCGGGCCCTGCGCGGCCAGGGCGACAGAGGCGGACACTGGGAAATGAATGCGCGCGAGTGCGCTCAAAAGCCCCGCCCACTGTCACCCCGCCCCGCGCGCCCGCTAACGCCCGCCACCGCAGAGGGAGACGCGGGGCGCAGGAAATCGCTCAGTGCTGTACTTTTGCTGCACCCGCTCTGCGCTCAGCCGCCGCAGCTGGACACAATAATCCCGTGACAAGAGCCGCGACCGGCCGCAGGCTGGTGGCTACGTCCTTGCCAATACGTACCCCCCCCCGCCGCCACTACTCATCCCACGGCTCTTCTGTCCGACGGCAAACGCGCCTGCCTGCCAGCCATACGGCCAGCCTGTCAGACCACCAGCCAACTCGTCAATTAGACTTCGCGAACCAGCCAATCCTCCTTCCTCTACTCTGCCAAACAACTCTCCGGGTTACCAGTCGACACGATAGATCACTCACCAATTCTCGGACCTGCCTCCTCACCGTCCATTCCGCCTGTTCCCCCATCAGTCGGTCGGCCACACAACTATCCTGCACCCCATCCAACCCAACTCTCCAATGTTCCGAGCGCCAACCCGCCTGTTACCCCACCAGTCAGTTATCCACACAACTCCCCTGCACACCATTCGACATTCCTTTACCTTCCAAACGGCTAATTCGCCGGTTCCCCCACCAGTCAGTGGACATCACAACTGCCCTGCACCTCATCCAACCTATCTCTTCACCGTCCACGCCGACAACCCGCCTGTTACACCACCAGTCGGTCATCCACACAACTTCCATACACGCCATCCAACACATATCTCCACTGCCCAAGCCACCAACCCGCCTGTGAACTCACCATATAGTCGTCCACACAACTCAACTACCCGCCAGGCAATTTACCAGCCACGCCCACCAGCTCGCCAATCTTACTTCCGTTCTTGAGTCCGCCTTTTAGCCTGCCAACCATCTGCAACTGCCTAACCACCCAATTACCCAAATGCCCAGCGTCCTAGTCGTTAGTCGCTCCACCGTCCTCCCTTCCGACATCCTCACACTCATTTTCCTCAGCAATTGTATGAAATCAACATTGCGGGGAAACTGCTGCTGATTTCAGCTCCATTCATCCCCTGTCAGCCAGTGCCCGCTGTGTAAGCTCAGCCCGTACCATTACCGCAGACTCCCTCTAATCCATAGGGCGACCGCAGCCGCGCTGGCGAGCGCGCGCCGGCCCCCTCAGGAATGTGTCGAATGGGCGTGGAACGCTCCGGTAACAAACCATTGCTGCGCGTCAACGAAATGGCGGACGGCGGGAGAGCAAGCGCCACCCGTAGAGAAGCGGCCGGCGCTCACTGGCTAGCTGCTCACCTCTGGGGATGGGGTCACCATGTGGAATTTGTGGACTAAGCTGGTTTGCGGGTTGTTTTCCGGAGGTAATTCTTGTTTCTACTATCTTCAGTACAAACAATGTCCCGTCATTCACTCAGTATAATATATTAATACATGAAATATCAATACGTATTAATTTGCTAGCTCAGATAATCTATGCAAATTCCGGTACTAGCATGGCAATGAAGCTGAAGTGCCTCACATGCTAACTTCCCATACATTATACAGACCATACATAAACTGTATGAATGGAACTGGAATGACATTCTACATTCTATTATTAAACTTGATGTCAACTTGAACTTCTATTACACCTCAGAGAAATGGATAAAGTTATAAGAATGAATAATTAATGTGAATTCTTATCTGAAATACTTCTCAATAAAAAGGAATGCCTGAAAAAATGATTAACAAAACTTTTTCATTATTGTGTTAATTTGAATTTTTAAATTTCCTATTGAAAACAATAAAATTGAAATCTCTGAAGAGATGGTCAAGATTACAATCGCACAATGTGATGAACATCAAACGCATTCCTGACCATAGAGAAGGACAAGACTTATGACTTACTGACCTTCCCTTTTCAGGTCAGGTGATCACAGAAATGGTTTACCCTTCCACTGAATGTATAATGATGCTGAAAGATTACTGATTTATGATGGGGTGATACTTAAGAATTGATGGTCCAAAAAGAATTTCGCCGCAACTACATCCCGAAATCACTCGTCACATATGCAGCCAACACTTCTCCAAGCCTCTGATCAAACGAGACTGGCGATCAGACAATAAAGGGGACTAAAAAATACAACAACAATGTTAACTTCATTACACACTTTTGCAAGCCTTTTAATTTCATTCTTATTTAAAAATTATCCAAAATCTTATCTCTGTGATTAGCTAGCAATTGCCGAAAGTCGAACAAAACATTTTATCCAGATTAATTCAAAACAGAAGTTGAGCAAAAACTCTTTGGTTCAACAAACGGTGACAGCCGTGCACATCTACATTGACGATATTAGCTCGGGATTATTGTATGTTTTACATGTAGCAATTATTAAGCCACGTATACATATATCCAATGTTTATTAATATACGAGATGGTAAGACGAATAACCAAACATAAACACGTTTTTTATTAAAATTAGTCTCGTTTAGACCTATAAGTGTGGTTTAACAAGTGATAAATTGTCTATATATTTTCAATTCAATATTGACAAATATTTGCAATCGACACGTCTGGACGAGTAACAGTAGTGTACATATTTACTTATTCCATTACCTGCTCGATTAAAGTCAACTAATCCCATAAATCACTTGTCTGACAGGGAGAATGAATTGAATACAGCTCATGTGTGACTACGTGAAAAAGCGAGCGGCTGGATTGAGATTGGTGTTGAAGTAGGGAGATCTCATCCATCCGAAATAAGTGGATTATACACGCGAACGTACTTTTATTGGGAACATTAAAACTTACAAAAAGTGGTTAAGTATGCGGCACGTTAAAGCGTATTGGTGCTTTGGAAGAAGAGGGAATAATATCAGCTTTTTAACGTTTTGGATTATTAGCGAAAACTCTTATTAATGCCCATTTGTCTGCAATAAATGTTAAGAGAATAATACGCTTTCCACCATATCGCTTTCTAATGAGAAAGAAAATGCAATTAAACCTTCAGATTCACCATGACTCCCACTTCGATCAGACGAAGACGCTGAGCATTAATAACAGCTTTCCGTCCAATGGGTCTTGCTTCTCCTATCATTAGGTGTAGATGCTGGGCTCCTCTCCTATTAACAGCACGTAATAATCTGTGAAATGACGGACAACTGAAAAGATAATACAAAATTAAAGAAAGAATGTTTCAGTTTTTTACACGGCATATCATTTTCTTTCTTTTAAATTCAGAATTTCACATGCCGACAGTTACATACCTTTCTGAAAAAGATAAAAACATAGTTCGGTACTATTAAAGGGTGCTCTCACCATGATTACCCTCTGGATTATCAATAACTAGTGCGTGGTATGTTTATTTGCCCCGGGATAGAAAGATATTTCAAAATAACGGTAGAGCGATTTCATCCTAAACGAATGTCAGGGGATTCAAATACTAAAGTAAACTAGACTGAACCTTCGGGTTGAATATTCTACAATTCTCAGCGGAACGATGAAATAAAGATTTATACAATTTATAAAAATAAAAAAAAATTCCTAAACAAATCTCTTCTCTATTTATTGAAAATGAATAGTCATCGCAAGTTTTATTAAAAAAACTGTGAAAAGTTATTACTCACAAATGGAAAATAATCGGGAAGACTTGGCGAAACGAAAACGTTACCCTAAAACACCGATAACACATAATGTATAATTTACATTCCACAACTTTCCGTTCCATAAACTTTTCTTTCGACTAAACTGGGTAAGTTGTTGTTTCACAACTAAAAATTTCAAGAAAAATATTTTTCTCACATGACGGTTGGAGTGGCAAGAATTTCAGAATTAGCTCGTTTTATCTCCTGGTCACATTTCAGTATAACATTAACTCCTTGAAATATAATAACAGTGTTGTTAAAGTGAAACGTAACATTCCATTGCGATGTGAAATTACAGTAACGTTACAATTTTTTGTAAGGTATTCATATACTGATACTTAGATTTAAGAATTTTCTTTCTAGATTTGTAACATGTGCGATATGTCACTGAGTATGTGCTGATTCTGAGTATGTGCTGTGCTGAATACAAAAACCAGAAATAGCGGCAAGTAAGAGAACAATTGGTGAAGAGATTGCTTGCACGTGCACATTATTTTTTATAACCACAATAATAAAATTTTCATAGAAATTCTTATTTCTCACGAGACCTTGAGTTAATAACGAATTTCATGAAGCATAGATGTGAAAAGGTCGCTCAACTTCCTGGGTTCTTTCAATGGCTTTATTTACATACGGGTTTTAGTTGATACGTTTTGGATGTCGAGCTTTTCGCATTGTCAGAGGTATACGATCTAATCGATTCATTTGATCAATAATTAATAAAATGAATAGATCCGAAAAATACGCGTCTTTTTGTAATGATTAATTAGTTTGAAAAATATTGATTTCTCAACGTCATTTTCCAAAGACGACTGATCTATTCAGGGAGGTTCAATTATTTTGGTATCCGCTTTGGTGGAACTTCTATTACCAATGACGATGCTCTTTTTGTAGAAAGTCATTTTATTTTTGCTGTAGTTTTTCATTGCTAAAGAAATACCATAATCGCCATGAAAAGAAAACAGTTATGACACAAGGCATTACTATAGAACGCATTGCCCAGACTAACATGTGTTTCCAGGCCTGAGCCCTGTTTTTATTTGTTTTCTACAACTGGGGGTAAGGGAGATATGTAGCAAGCATATCGTATTCCCATCACAATAGCTAGCTTACTTAGTCTGCCTGAAATTTTTCTTTCGTCACACAACTATACAAGCAGACAAATTTTATTGCAAAGCTACAGTTTCATTTTTGCCCCGGCTGGCAATTGAACCCGGGACCGCCTCACATAAAGCTAGCACGTTGACCATGAGGCCTGCGAGGGGCAGTGAAATCTAAGTATGTACCTAGATTTTTAAAATTAATTCTACGCAATAAGGTAGAATCTGTGATGTTTAAATCACCAAATGCACGATACTACAGCCGGAATTATAAAACTGTGTCGCAATGTCATAGTGATAAGTGTAGTCTTTTCGCCAATTCCCCAGGGTCATGGTTTTGGTATGGCCTCCTTCCTCTTCACAGCATCGAGCTGACGATGTCTGAATGTACGTAACCAAAGTTTGGTCCCCAATGGAGGCATCGTTTTTTCTTGTCTGCCGGGAATACGTTAACGATTTTGCAAGAACAGGAAATTTCAAACGATTCATCAAACGGATCCTAATACGAAAACGCTCCAGAAATTCGGAGATCAATTTCAATTACATATATAATACATAAAAACGAAAGTAATAATGCTAGACGACTAACTCTTCCGAGATTACTTTTAGCTTTTACACTTTGTACGTACAGATAGATCCTAGTTCAACTTAGGACGATATTATATCCCATTGCTAGATCACTTGAAAAATAAATGTGTAGTAATACTCCTAGGCTAATAGACAATGAATGTCCACATCTACAAAAGGTACGTACCCGTCCGACATCTCTGTATTCATGTCGGGAGATTGGTGCAGCTCAGTATAAAATATTGATACGACTAGTTTGATCTATAGGCTTCGTATGCTCTTTCTTCCAGCTCAAAAACGAAAATACAATGTAAATATGCCCAATATTATATATAAATAGAAAATGAAAGTCAGAATGTTTGATAGCTTCTAGAAAATACAATCGATTTCATTAAATTATAAGACATAAAACCATAGTTTATCAAATCACATTAATTGTTTAGTATCAACGTGCAGTGATAGTTTTATTTTTAAAAACACACGTAACAATGACGGTTTCTGGAGGGCTCAACCGAATTTAATGATTTTGGAAACAAAAGATGTACCACGGGCAGGCGAAGCGAGCGGGTGGTGACGGTGTATTTAATAAAACAAACACATTCTTTTCGGGCGCCTCCCACTAAAATCAATTTGCAAACTATTATAGCGCATATGACCTAGTTGCACAGACAGCCGCCCGTCACACAGCGGGCCTCCCGCCACGGGCGCCCCTTTTGTGGCGCACCCCCCTGCCGCGCGGCGTAGGCGGGGCGGGGCGCGGGTGGGGGTGAGGGTGGGGGTGGGGATGGCGGCTGGAGCTGGCGTTTACGGGCGCGGCAAGTGGCGGCGCGGCGGACGGCCGCATTGTGGAGTGGCCACGCGCCGTTCGCGCGCCCGTCGCTCCCGTCCATTCGATTAAATTTACAAAACGCGCCGCACAATGCCTCCCTGGGCAGCCTGCCCGCCAGCCCCCCTCCCCCGCCGCGCCGCAGTGGCTGTCCGCCGTGCCGACTGTCGGCTAGCCGCGGCAACCGCTGCTGCCACCCCGCGGGCTGCGGACCCCGGCGCGCACGCACGCGCTCCACGGCCTGGAGCTACACCCTCTCGCCACTCATCAACCTCTTTGCCTCATACCGGGAGAGATAGCTCAGGGCATCAACTGATGTCATTGTAGTCTCTCTGACGGGGAGGTCCTAGGTTTGATTCCCGACGGCGGCAGGATTTTCGACACTAGCTTTTCAGCTAGATCGAAATCAGTCGCTGACTGGAGGATAATTCTAGCGATCGGCTGTTCTGATCGGTAGTTTTCCGTGGTTTCTCCGATCCACCCCAGGCGAATGCCAGAGCAGTACCTTAACAAACGGGCCATGGATCGCGCGCGATCTTTCCTGCCTCTTCCTTGTCCTATCCTCTCCTCTCTCTCTCTCTCTCTCTCTCTCTCTCTCTCTCTCTCTCTCTCTCTCTCACACACACACACACACACTTACACTTACACTTACACTAACTTGTACTACACTACCACATATGCCGGGAGACCGGTCGGGAATTTAGAGCTTGTCCCGGCTGGGGCAGTGCTCCGCTGGTGGCAGATTCCTAGTTGAGGGGAAAATCCCACTAACCGACTGTAGGTCGGCGCCGGATCTCACCATCCAGCGGGGGAATATCACCACCACCTCACGATGAAAAACATACACCACACTTATGGGACTAATGTCACTAGCTGTTGACGCGCCCAGAATCAATAACAACCAACCAACCAACCAACCATCTTTGCCTCATGCTGTAACCCGACGCAGTCCTCGCCGATTCTGTCATTCGACAATCCCCTGCCTCATCGTACATTGCATTTATATGAGGGCAAACTTCTCCTCGTCAAACTCGCCAATCCTCATCAACACTCTCCAATCCTTTCGCTTATCGTGCCGGAGAGGCTGTACGCTCTGACCACTGCTGTCTAGCTACTGCCAACACCGCTACCTCTCGTGATCGAAGATTTAGACTTTCATCCTCGCCACCCGAACGACACTCATAAATCACATGGACTCATTCTGTTCTAATTTTGAATTAAGCAACCCTGTCACTCGACTACTCTCACCGACAATCCTCATCAACACTCTGTCTAGCTACTGCCAACACCGCTACCTCTCGTGATCGAAGGTTTAGACTTTCATCCTCGCCACCCGAACGACACTCATCTATCACATGGCCTCATTCTGTTCTAATTTTGAATTAAGCAACCCTGTCACTCGACTACTCTCACCGACAATCCTCATCAACACTCGCCAATCCTTTCCTTCATCATGACCGAAGTGGCTGTCCGCCGTTCCGACTTACAGCCGCTGCTGCCGATCCGCGGGACGCGGATCCCGCGCGCTCGGCGGTCCGTCCAGTACGCCCTCGGCGGTCTGGACCTGCACTCTCACCACTCATCAACCCCATTTCCTCATCGTCCTCACGCAGTCACCGCCAACTCCGTCATTCATATGTCCCGCCGGCCCTGCCTCATCATATCTTACACTGCATTTACACATCGGCAAACCTCACACAATCCTATATTTCACGTTGAGTTGCAAGTGCCTGTCATTAGTGTAACAACTTGTCACAACGTTTAATCATTCTAAGTCATAATCATCCGGCACCAAACAACTCCCTAATCCCTATCCAGCTCATGACAGGAGTGGATATCTGCACTACCGACTGTCAGTTAGCCACTGCATCCACCGCCACCACTCGCTCATGCCGATCTGGATGTTCACCCTCCACCTGATCGCAAGTCATCAACCTCACTGCCTCATCGTGTCTTGTGATGCATTTATTTGTCGCTACCGTTGCCTTTCGTCAATCCTTTGGCTCATCGTAACCAAGAGACATTATTCCATTGTGTCGGCAATCCTCACTATTAACCGTCTGAAGACTTTCTTGCTCCACATCGGCTCGTTTCGTTCCATCTTGCACTATTCCATCCGAGCGGCTTGATCCTACACTTTGGCCTCGCAATCGTCACCCCTGACACTTCTCAACTATTTTCTTTATTTAATGACGTGACACAATTAGCTGGTTTTTAGAAGTATTTCTTATTTGCTCATCACATCTCGTTTTCATCTCTTTTCCACCTTACCTCTTCTCGACTTCTCCGTGGAGTGTTGAGATTCTAGTTTGTGATGCCTCATCTATTTTATTACTTTCTCAGCGTTTTCACGATTATATACTTTCCATTTAATCTACAAACAAAGCAACAGGATACTGATCCTCTACTGTCCCTCCTCCTGCGGCTTCCTTTTGAACTCGCGTTCACTGTTAGCATGGTCTCACTCTCATGCATCACCGTCACAGTGCATGTGGTGTGCCGTCTCTGTGAGGTGCACCACCACTACGACAGCAAGTGCGCCTGTGCGTCCTCCAATCCCATCCTCAACCATCTCCCTTTCTGGGATTGCTCTCTCTATGAGCCGCAGAGGCCGTCCCCATCGCCATGACCATTCTCATTCCCAAGTTCTCCATCCCACACAAGATTGCAAATGTCTCTGCCAGTCACATTCCGAAGGATCACCGTCCGCGTCTAACACACATCCTACAGCCATTCATCGTACACGCCTCAACTCTCCAAGCCAGTAAACAACTAGAGCCACTAAACCCACATCACCCAACGTTTTCCCCTCCCGTTCTGCGTCACGCGTCTGGTAATTTCTTCCCCTTCTTTCTCCTGTTTTCCCATTTGTATTTCCATTCTTTTCACTTTTCTTTTCCCAATCTCCATCATGTATGTCAAGTTATCCACATTCATGGTGTCATGTACATAGACGAATACTTTGAAAATGTCAATATTTTGTGTCTGTTACGACACACTTGCTATTACCATGTCACATTCAACATTCTGTTTCTTTCCCCTACCATTCAAACCACCTTCACCATCTCTGTCCCTAGCTCCCCGTCAGTCCACCACCCGACCTCACTGTCCACTGTGGCGGCCGCTCTCGGCCGTCGCCCCAGTCACCCCAGTCACCCCTCCCCCTCTTCCCCTTCCCCTCCTCGTCCTTCCCGAAACGTTATGAGCGCTTTCGCAGGCTGAAAGCGTCGAGCGCCGGAATTAAGTCCGACTCTTCCAGCGCCCGCGTTAACATTAATGCGGCGGTAACAAGGCGAGGAAGAGGCGAGACGCCACGCCGCAGAATGGAACTCGGCGCGAAGGGGGCAAAGTCAGGGAGCGACACGGGGAAGGGGTTACACAAAGGGGAGGGGAAGCAGGAAAGAAAAAGAGGAGGACGGATATGAAAAGGACAAGAACGGAAAGGGGAAAAGAGGAGGGAGAGAAGAGGAGTGAAAAGTAAGAGAGAGGAGGATGGGGAGGAGAGTTAAGAGAGAGATAGAAGGGAGAGAGGAAGTGTCTTGAAAATAGAGACGGGAGTGACGGGAAGGAGCACGCCAAAAAACGGGAAAAGGAGACACGCTATAGAAAGCGAGAGAGAAAAAGCCACAAGAAATAGAAGAATTCTTCAGAATGGTAGAGAAATAACATTGGTCAGAACCGCCAGAACGAGTGATTTTGGGTTTGAGAGAAGGGACAAATACGGGATGAAAACTTTTTAGGTCAAGCACAGCGTGGTAACGCGGGAAGTTCGTGACCCAGCCCGTGCAGTCAGCGTCGTCGGTCAGTATGGTCAGTCCAGGCCTGTCGACGACGTTTTGGTATGTTTCATAATGAAAAGACATGGCTGAGCTATTGCGCATCCTATTTGACTTCAGCCAATGAGTTTCAGGCAACAGTTTGCGCCACAATATTAGCGCTAAAGTTAAATGCAGCCAGATACCAACATTTTCACCTTGTTACAAGTCACTCAAACAGTTATATAAAGAATTTTTAAACAAAAATGTATCTTCTATTCCAATTATACTATTATTTTATTTATGGTCACCGTTGAAAATTGTCACTAAATGCCACTTTCAAAACGTTTCTTAACACTTCTCGGTCTCCATGCAACATGGCGGCCATCGCCTCGTCTGACTTTTCCAACGAAGTGCCTATGTGGTGGTCACGTGGTTCGTTACGCAATCTGGTGCTGCGCTGAACGAGCAAAAAATGGTGCGCCGGACTAGATCACCCATGACTTTTCATCATGAATATGTTCTCGAACAGTTGAACATAGCCAATGACTGCATCGTTCTGCGGAATGTATGCTTTCGCCTGCCATTGGGGCTGCAACGCCAACTGTGCCTTGAAGCCCTGCTGTCTCAGTGTCAGTTCAGTGCAAGTAGTTGGAGGATACGGATTGATGAGTGATTTACATTGTTCCAATATAGTTACTAAAAATGTTATTATAAACATTGATTCACATCATGACGAAAAGTGATGAAAATAACATGTGTGAATGAAGACATGAAAAGGGTGTAAACAGACAGGATGAATTGCAAAGAGCACGCGTTGTTTTTTATTGTGTTTTTAACAATAAACTTATTAACTACAGAATTAATGAAAATATTACTTAATCAAAAAGAAGCTGTACTTTTCTTACTTTCTAGCTTTATAAATACATTGTTATCACGCGAACACTTCCCAGTTGTAAAAATAGCGAGAATAATAGTAATAGAAAGTAATTGTGAATCATTTCTGCATGTTCATCACTGAACGCGCCCCCTCGCCACATCAATAGGCAGCAAATACAGAGAAAAGGGCAAATAAATAGCAAGAATAATAGTAATAGGAAGTAATTGTGAATAATTTCTACACGTTCATCATCGACCACGCCCCCTCCCCATATGAATGGACAGCAAATGCGGAGAAAAGGGGGAGGAGAGCGGAGCTGCGTTGTCGAAGAGCGAGCTCGCAGCTTGTAGCCGTTCGCTTGCGGAATGCAGCAGAGAGTCCCAGGTAGTTTGCAATGACTTTTGACGCCCGTCTCAATGACTGCCTGCTGCGAAACACTCGATCCTCGTCCGTTTTCGGTCTAGCAATCAACCTACGAAACTTCCTCAAGCACTGCTACGTGATTGCCTTAGATCAAAGATAATTTCTGACAACGGGAACGGATGAAACACGAATTGTTAGTCTCCTGGGCGTAAATTAGGAGTTAATTACAGATCAGAGTAGCACCGGATAACTTTTGGGTAATTTTGGGACCGAGCAGCCTAAGGATTTGGTGATCACAGTGCAAAGCACAGAGCAAAGTGAAGAACTAAAACAGAAACAGTCATTGTACTGGGACAACTGTTTTTTCCATAATAAAAGCATTCATGACAAAAATACCTTTTGAAATACCCTTTGGAAATACATTTAGGCAATTAAATTATTATCATCAATTTATATCAGAACATGGCATTCCATTCAATGTTTATCACAAAAAGCAACATACATATATTAATGTAATAAATAAAAGTTCAAAAACTCGTTAGTGAATGTAGGTAACAATATTTTACATTGTGAAGGAAGAAAAGACTTTAAAGTTCTACTCTATCAACGCTCCTTAGGTTTCTAATCCGAATAACCATGAAACGCATTAAATGTTGCCTACAAAATTAAACTTCATAGTCTTATTATGAATATTTATATCTTAAAGATTAACATACAGTGTCATTGCACAAAATATATAATGTATATGACAATATAAATCACTAAACCTCCAAAACATATTTAATTTTCTTTGCTTTTATTTGACATGACATTCACCTTTCAGTTTTACGTTTCGAGGAAAAACGAGCGAATATATATTATTCGTTTTATGTATTGTAGTCCGCCATCTGTCGCAGCACAAAATCTGTTCTATTCAAGACCAAGGAAACGTCAGACGTAAGATAGATTCGCTATTCTAAAGAATCGTACAATTCAAGAGATAGGGATCTTGCTTGTGAATTCCAGAAACTTGCATACGGTAAAAACCTGGATACCGCGGATATGCGGAGTCAAAGCAAGTGGAAATCTCATGTCCCAAGTTCAAGGAGTAGAACAAAGTTTTATGTACGAGAAAAAAAAACTATTCTCCGCCTTTATGTCTGCGCTCGACTTCGCAAAGAGCTCCTCTGAAAAGTGTCTGTGAGACGATGGTCGCTTCAAGTCGCCGTCGCAGCAGAGTCTCTGGCCTGAATGTGCTTCTTAGCAGCTTCTCGCCATGTCCGGAGAACGATTTTGCGGGCGAAATCGGTTTGGCGAGGTCGTATCAATCACTCTACTCCACCGCTTATTGCTAGAAGTTTTTATTCCGCGAGAGGAGCAGGCGTTGAAAATGTGTTTTATGAAACGCTGACTCTACAATTGTTCTAGACTTTTCTTTCGAGCGATGATCCTATAATCGAAGCTACGATGTCTGTCTCGCTGAATATTACTCGCTCAAATGTATTTCGCAGAACCGTGAGGGTGAAAAATATTAGAAACTACAAAAATTATAGGTTTGTATATTTGCAAATCATAAAAATAATCCTGATATTTGACATTTTTTCTATTTAAGCCAAAGAGACGTTGATTATTCAGATCTTATATGTCCATTTTCGTACACACTGCAGAATATTTTTAGAAGTTAATTACACTCTAGAATAACGACATTAATGACACTTGTAATTTTAGAGTAGGTATTGGAGAATTCGCTGGACACTAAATGGTGAATTAAACTTGTAGCTGCGATTATACTGAACCAATGTTTTTAAATAATATAAATAAATCAACTTACAGATCAAAGAGCTCCTATGAAATACTATACAATGCAATTATTAACCTCCACACATTTAAAAAATAAATAAGAATATAACGTTTTATGAAGCAAAACGATCTGTTCGGTCTATCTTTCTGATATAATTTGCATAAAAATCACATGCTAACAATATAATTTAGTGGAAACGGGGCAATTCATCAAAAAATACTCTGTGGCTTCCTTCTATTTTTCGAATCCTTCGAGTGGACATCGATATAGAATATAATGGCGCTGAATAATTTGATATTTTTATTGGCCATTCTGTGAGCAAGCGAGTCTTCATTTTTATGGAAATAAAATTCCGTATTATATACGTACAATTCCAGTTTTTTGTTGATTGAACTATCATCTGTATGTTTCCATGCATGCTTTCCCTGCCTTGACTAGCACTCTGCCTAGCTCCACATCTCGCCTCACGGCCACCCCATGGCCCTCCCCACCTCCCACATCATCCCCTAACTATCCCCGATCCCACACGTCGCCCCAGGCTCCACTCTGTGCTTCTCTCCATGCCCAACCCCAACATCATCTCACACCCCTTCCCATGCCCCATCATGCTACACACCATCCCCCACCCCTTGCCATAACACATACCCCACCCATGCCCCACCCCGTGCCCCACCCCATGCCACACCCCATGCTCCACTCCATGCCCCACCCATGCCCCACCCCATGCCCCACCCCATGCCCCACCCCATACCCCACCCCATGCCCCACCCCATGCCCCACCCCATGCCCCCACCCCATGCTACCCCCCCATGCTCCCCCCCATGCCTCACCTCATACCCCTTCCCAATGCCCTATACCATTCCCCATCCCATGAACCATCTCTTGCGCCACGACATGCCCTACCCCATGCCGCACCTCATGCCCCACTCCATGTCACTGCCCATGCCCCACCCCTCGCCCAACCGCATGCCTCAACTCATACTTCTTCTCATGTCCCACCCAATGCCCCATGCTCTATCCCATGATCGATCCCTTGAACCACCCTTTGTCCCACCGCATGCCCCACCCCATGCCCCATCTCATGCCCTACCCTACAGCTCACCCCATGCACCACCCCTTGCCTCGTAACCCACCCCACTACGGACTGCACTGGCCAGAACCCTACCCCCCACAGTCCCGCGTCACCCGTCGCTCCGTAATGAATTGATTTCCACCCGCAATTTGCGCGCTGGCGCTATTTATTAGCGCGATTATCTGCCGCCATTAGCCGCCGCGACGACGTCGCGGGGGCCGCAGCGGCCGGCAGCGCGCTCTACGTGCCGCCGGCGCCAGCGCCGTCCGCGCGGAGGACAACTGCCGGTCGCCCGCGACACGCGACTCCCGATTGTTTCGCCCTTCATTGGGCGGGGGCGCGCCCTCGCGGGCGGCGACCCGCTGGGCGAGGCGAAAGCGACAGTGATTGGGGAATGATCGCAAAAAGCGAAAGGGAATGTCCGGAGACCAGGAACACGAACAAAATATTATTAGTATAAAAACAAAGTGCATGTTTTGCGTGGAACTGTAATAGATCATGGAATGACCAAATACTCAGATGAAAAATGAAACAATACATGAGCGCAGATGGTGGCCGCACGAACAACATTCTGTTGACACGTAATTAATAAAGAGATGCAAATGAAATGCATGAGTAATAAAACTGAAAAGTTGCTCAGGATAAATTTAAAGTAGCTGAAGGAAGTAATAACGGGATACTCCCATTGCAAACAAAAATTTTTGCGAAACATAATTATAACATCCTCTCCAAGTAGGAAGTAAAAACGTAATACCAAGTAAGAAATAAAATCCAATTTAAATATAGCAAAATGGAAAAAATCGAGAAAGAAGCGAAAGATGAATGCAGTTTATTAAGCACGAATGAATCAATGAATCAATATATGAAACTACACATCTAAAGGATAAAAACTAAAACCGAGGAAAACATTACGATGCGCACGTAAATAAGCAAACTGAAATAGAGCTGCATTTCAAATGAGACAATTGAAAGATCTGCAGAAATGGAGTTAAACGAAGAAATGTTTCACAGATTCAGGAGCAAACCCAGCAGCCGAGCCAAGAGAGGCCAAGGCCTGCTATCGAGAGCGAATGTGAGTACATCCGCCCATGCCCATGAGGCGAGGGCAGTAACGACGACCATGGGAGAGGGGCGGTGAGGACAGGGCGGGAGTGCACACTGCACGCACCCCAAAACAGTTCCTCTGGCCGTCTAGCCCCGCCACCCTTCACTCCTGCCTCCCCAACAACCTTCCTGCGTGCATACCCGCTGCAGGTTCCACCTCCTCGACACTGGCTTCGCACCACCCCGCCACGGCCAGCCGACCTCATCACCGCTTGTCCACCCCAATGTCGGTGTTCGTCGCTTCCCCCGCTGCCCTCCTCAGCCACGTCGCACAATCCGACTTGGACACCCTGTCGCACTGCCCTACCCTACCACCCGGCCCCGAATGTTTCTGCCCCGACTCGCCACCCCTCCAGACCAAGCCCACTCTCCCTGCCTCGCCTCCCCGCTATGCCTCGCCGCCTCTTCTGCCCGTTTCGCTTCCAAGATCGCCACTCCGCCTCACCTGTCTGCCACGCCCCCCGCCTCAACACCCCGCCTCGACACCTCGCCTCGACACCCCGTCTCGACACCCCGCCTCGACACCCCGCCTCGACACCCCGCCTCGACATCCCGTCTCGACATCCCGTCTCGACATCCCGTCTCGACACCCCGCATGGATCGCCTCCCCACATCGCTTCCTCACCTCACCGCTCCGTCTCGAATGCCGTCGCTGCACCCAGCATCACTCGCCTGCCTCGCTGCCTCACTGTCTTGCCTCTCCCAGGCCTCGACATCCCGCCGTGACAACTTCCCTCCTCCGGTCCGTCAATTGTTGCGTCAGCGCCACTGCTACCACCGACTATATCCTACTACCACCATCCCGCGCTACTGCCCCAGCCGTTGCCGTAGTCAACCCACGACCACCACCACCTCATCCCTCGTCACTTACTTCACTGTCCCGCGGTCTCATCTCAGCCCCATCGCCGCCGCCTCTAAGGCCTCTGCCCCTCCCTCCGCCACCGCCCCCTATCCCGCCCCCACCTCCGCCCCCAACTCCGCTCCCGCTTTCGCCCCTGCCTCCGCCTCCACCTACGCCCCCGCCTCCACCTACGCCCCCGCCTCCGCCTCCGCCTCCGCCTCCGCCTCCGTCCCCGCCTCCGTCCCCGCCTCCGTCCCCGCCTCCGTCCCCGCCTCCGTCCCCGCCTCCGTCCCGCCTCCGTCCCCGCCTCCGTCCCCGCCTCCGTCCCCGCCTCCGTCCCCGCCTCCGTCCCCGCCTCCGTCCCCGCCTCCGTCCCCGCCTCCGTCCCCGCCTCCGTTCCCGCCTCCGTCCCCGCCTCCGTCCCCGCCTCCGTTCCCGCCTCCCCGCCTCCGTCCCCACCGCGGCGTCTGCGTCGCGTCCCTGCCATAATGCGCGTAATTTTGAGGTTGTTATTTACAGTGCGGGGCGGCCATAACGCGGGCGATATTTCACGCTATTCAATACGCGGCTGCCATTTCTCACGTAACGGACGCAGGCCGGCGTCGCGCCGCCCGTATCGCGCATGCGCCGGACCGTTGAATTCCTTCGACGCCTCCACCGCCGCCGTACTATTGTCCGTATTAGGCAAACAAGGGTCAAAATTCATCGTTCAATATGATCTCAGTGGTAAACAACTGCGCACACTGGCTTTTCTAAACTGAGTTGAGTGTGTAAATGGTGCAATACGCGAATATGTCTAAACATACAACCATCCTTGAGGTAATTGACAAGTTTCAAGATCTTGGGCATTAAAAAAAGTAGCAAGTAGCTTCCAAGACAGAGTTCTAGGATTGAATAACGGTAGTGCCGGATTTTAGATAGAGGAGAGCCGATTTTATTGGCAGTTAGGGAATTAGAAGTTACAGACTTCATGGGAGTTGAAATCCAACCCTTCGCCGAAGAATAATAAATATTTAGCATTTCAGGAAAAGTTTCAAGGTAAACGTATGTGTACACAATTCTATGTTTTATCTTTCACATCTTGTAACGTTGCTTGACAGAAATATTATTTTCGCTGTAATATTTCTATACGATACAATGAATACAATATTATATTATAAAGAAGCAATAAACAAGATTTTTTAAAGAAATATAACAATAAGTAGTGAGAAGTAATGAGTGCAAAATGCAATCATATAAAACTAACAGTTATTGAGAATTGTAGATTCTAATATCGGGTGATTTTGTGAGCATCTGTCTTAAGAAAACTGCCTATGTCACTGTTCTAAACAAAAATGGATCGAATATCCACAAAATGTGGTATGAAGAACGAAACGCTTAACTATTTTATATGTTTAAGCCAAGTAAATATGACAGTTTAAAAAATATGTTTGTCCACTTTGTGCCTGTGAAGCCAGGGTACGCCACTACAACCGCCATCGTCGTCACCGGTCACTCACCGAGGAAGAACCAGACCGTCGAAACCGGTCCAAATTCTACACGACCTGTCATTTACATCTTAAGTGCGTCATCACCAAATGGCGATGAAATAACCGCGTGAGATCAATGGCTTCAGTGAAGGAAAAGTGAGAATTCAGAGCCGTGTTATGAAAGGAGTTTGTTCGTTCCTGAAAGAGAAAAAAGGTAGTCAGAAATAATAAAGATCTAATTTTGATACTAGGCTTACGTTGCACGGTGATGCCAAGCAACGGCAACTACTTGTGAGAACTGACAAGGCCGTAATTTATCATCAGATGGTGAAGAAATTAATCTGGGAAATCTTGTTCAATTATACAAGGTAGCAGATATGTGTCGAATTAATAATGTAATTGTTTTGCAGAGTCTGCAAAACAGCTCAACCAGCAAATAAAATATTAGGGTACAATATTAACAAATTAATTGATGTTTCCAACATTCTCTAATATAAATAAAGGTCACCTAGAATTTCAATTGAAGCCCAATGTTCTTAAGTTCGTGACTTCAATATCAAGTTTCAATGCAATACTTGCTGAGATTTGGTTATTTAAATATATAATTACCGTCAACAATTCTCATATATCATGACGATAATGTTAAAGTACGTCCAGACTAGGCCTTTTCATTGATCTTCAGTTCAAAACTGCCAACACATTATGACTAGTTTGTTTATGTTATGTAAATATTTTTTGTGTTTTCATTTTTCATGAAATCTCAAAACATTTCTTAATAAATCAAAGCAAAGTTCATGGAAATATCCACATAATTAATTAATTTCAATCTAAAATCAACGTATTAGCGAACCGTCCTGAACAATTCATGCTTTCCGGCTTTAAAAAAATCTCTCAGAAATGATTACGACAGTTTGTCGCTGTTAACAACCAAACCTGTAGAGTCTTACACATACTCTCTATCGTTAATGTGCCACAGTACCATTGTATAGCTTGTTTTTCGTCTTCTGACACTTACACCTTATTAGCCTGGCAGGCTCGTAGCATGTCAACTGAGAGGAGATGAATATGCGATAATACCAACAGTCAGTCCCGCACCGTCTCCCTCTCCAGGATTCCTGCACACGCATGCCGTTCAAATGACCACTGTCCTTTATCATCTGCGCGCTATTTCCATCATTTTAACTAACATACCATCATACAACCAACCGCAATACCGTCATTTTCCGAATTGGCGTTGCTTTCATCGTTCGGATAAAGCCTTATTAGCAGTGTTGTTGATAAAGCACGCATAAGAGGGATGTGACACGCTTGGAATGTTGAACGAGAGGACGAGACATGACGATTAAAGAGGACGATGCTTTGGAAGGTGATGCAGAAGTACTTTCGACAGAGGAGAGAAACCTATTACACGAATTGGACGAGAATTGACGAAATTGATGTGACAATTTTAGTGTTGAACTAAACTAGTGAGTAAATGAGAAGTTGACAAACAAAAGCACTGATTAAATTTCTCCACCAGACAGTTTTGGCTGTTTTTGACAGTAAATAAATCAAAAATCTAAAATAGGCAGTGTAATGACGTCAATTGATGACCTGAGCCATCTCAGCCGGTGCGAATGCTCCTGGTTCATGAAATCTATGCCTTATTCATGCCCTACGTAGAAAACTACATTTGAGGCGAGGTTTCCGGCGAAGCAGAGATAGAGTCATACTTCGAGCTCTCTAAGGTGTTGCTTTGAAAGTGTCAGCAACGATCAACTGAAAACATGCGATTGGCACCCTATACGCGTGTCACAATCATGATTCCATATCATCAACTGTCACAGTTGCAGAACGCATGGCGACATCATGTTGAACGACGGCGGTGAAGTGGCTGAGCGTTAGCCGATGATTATAGAGGGAGCACAATCTCAACGAAAATGTTAGCACAAGCGCAGCGAAATGTGATCACCAACGACGAAGAAGAGAGAAGAAGAAAACCGAGGGTCAAGCTTTTTGTACGGAAGTAGAGATAGTCGGAAACGCTTCAAGGTAGTGCGTGATGGTGCCGTCCTGTGATCCAATCACCATCGGCGTGGCTTAATTCGCCCGTGGGAGGCGCGTCAGTTGTCGAGAGATCGCGTCGGATTACGTCACCCTCCCTTATCGCCCGGTGATCGGACACGCCCTGTCCGCTAGAATGTCTGACTGACAACAAGAGCTTGATGGAAATACGTTTTTTGCCTATAGGATT
The DNA here is from genome assembly GCA_011170035.1 of Teleogryllus occipitalis. Taxonomy (NCBI): domain Eukaryota; kingdom Metazoa; phylum Arthropoda; class Insecta; order Orthoptera; family Gryllidae; genus Teleogryllus; species Teleogryllus occipitalis. The sequence continues at coordinate 67,676 of BLKR01005096.1, read as the reverse complement.
GACATAACGAGTCGCCGAACGCGTAGTCGATACAGCAATAATTTACGTAGAGAAGAAACACGGGGGTTATGTATGAGCGTGTTTTGCGTCTTAACGGGCCATGTTGATTTTTTTGATACTGTTTTTGCTTGTAATATTGTTTTTGACATAAATGAGCTTTACTAGTGTACGCCTTTCTTTTAGAATGAATTGTACGTTCTATCTCTGATTGATAAGCCAAATTACGAGCACATGAAAGATTTTACAGACCGAATTGACGCATGCAACGGTGACGAAACATGTAGCCGGGTTGTGTTATCAGATGTATTTTGCACCCATATTAACTTGAATATGTACAGTATTGGGAGTAGAAATGCCAAATACAGCAACAATGTAGTTACGAAATGCATCTAAGTGTACGTGAATAATATTTCAAAGGTACATAATTAACAGTGCTCCCCAATACATAATTTTACACACAATCATTCTATGTTCTGTTTACTCTTCATCTCCCCACTTTCACTTTCACCATGCTCTCTTACAAGCATTTTCTTTTATTTCATCTGCCTCACTCTCTTCCGCCCTCGTGTCAGCGTATTTCCACTCTCTTCGTCCTCACTATACGACCCCTCTTTCGCTCTCTTGCCCACTCTCTCGTCCACTCTGCCACCCATTTTCTCGTCCACTCTCGTTCAATCTCCGCCCACTCTCGTCCACTCTCCACCCACTCTTGTCCACTCTCCGCCCACTCTCTTGTCCACTCTCCACCACTCTCTCGTCCACTCTCCGCCCACTCTGCCTCACACTCTGCCACCCAGTCTCTTACCCACTCTGCCGCCCTCTGTTTCGTCCACACTCTCTCTCGTGCCCTCCCTCTCGTCCCCTCTCTCATGCCCTCTCTCGTCCACTCTGCAGCACTCTTCAGTTCACTCTGCAGCCCCCTTTCCAGTCCACACTCCCGCCCTCCCGCCCTCTCTCCTGTCCACTCTCTCTCTCACCCTCTCGCCAGCCCTTTCATCTGCTCGCTCGCCTGCTTTCTCCCTCCCCGCGCCCACTCGCTCATCTGCTCTCTCTCTCTTTCTCCCGCTCTCTCGCCTACTTTGTCATTCCCTCACTCACTTTCTTGCTCATTCGCTGCCCCGCACTCTCGCCTTTTCTCATTTTCTCTTTACTCGCACTGGTCTCGTACAGGAAGTAAGGGAAGTGCATAGCTAGGCTCTCCAAACGAAGGAATTCCCTTTTCTCTATTTACACGTCTCTGAAACAGGCGTAGTTAATCCCATTCGAAATTGAAATTTAATCCCTCTCGCTGCAGCGAAATAGTGAAGGGAGTGGCGGCCACGAGTCGTGCTGGCATACACTGCATTCCACTTTAGTGGCACTTCCTATTCATCTATAACCAATCATTTTCTACGAATATAGCCAAGAGTATTTTCGTCAAGGCAAATAACAAGAAAAAACTAATGACGTCCCGTAGTGCGAAGGAAATGAAATACCAATGAAATAAACTGTATACACAAAAATCCGTTACTGGGGACCTACATCAAATATAAATCGTATTCAGTCACAGAAACGAGCTCATTTTTTTCAGAAAACAGTACAGGTAGAATTAAAATCTTACTAATCATTTTGAAATGGCTCTTACAGACGATTCGCGTAATGGAGAATTTATACTTTAAAGACCCAGTTAGTGCCCTACGGATTAAGATTACGAAATAACAGAGAACTCTCATGAATCAATTTTCTTTGTATTGGAAATTTTACACACACAAAGAGTTCTTAGTTTTAAATTGAAATTACGCACGCATGCAAGGATGCTCGTACGCATACTTACTGCAAAAAGAACAAATATAACCGTGCAAACCGCACAAATAATTCGATAAAATATGTATACGATATAATGCAATAAAGCATACTTTATTCTATTATATGAAACTTTTGCAAGTTTCGAAAATTCAGATATTTCGACAAAAATTAGGCATGAGCCATTTTTAAGCGTCCTTTGTTATATCTGAACAAAACACTTATAGACTTTTTGAAAAATTTTGACAATTATGTTGAGACTATATGTTATACTTTATACGACAATTATTTTAAGACTTTGTATAAAGAACTCCCAAACTCAAAATATCCCTTTGGAATTTGCAGGACCTCGAATTCGGCCAGACTGATCGGGGAATATCAGTTTTGGAGAAAATGGTCAAAACGGTTTTGGTGTTAGCGTTGACCACAGACGGACAGAACGGCAGAAAGGGAAGACGGACAATGTATATGAAACAGTTTTTCGTAATCATTAACCCACAAAACCAGGAAACACATAGCTTAAGTTTTAGAGGAAGTAATTTGCAACATATATGAATAAGATTTATCATATCTTTCGATACCTCGAACTCATAACAAACATCTTTTCTGGCGAAAAATGGACACCGAAGCATTACAATACTTTTTCTTTACTTACCTTACTACGTAGGTGAGAAACGAAAAAAGAGAATAAAGATAAAAACGGTAAAAAAGAGAAAAAACTGTTTAATGCCCATTGGGGCAGTGCTCGCAGATACAATTCCTGGCTTTTGCGAAAGAGCACGCCGCCGATCCCCTCGGCGCGTCGGAGCGGGCCGGGAGAGCAATGCTTCCGGCGCCACGTCGCAAAAGCAGCGCATCTAAGCGCCTCTTCGCAGAGCGTCGCGGCGCGGCTAAGCGTCGGCGCCGCCGTCGTCCGCGGAGGCGCTTCTCAATCTTTCCGAGACGCCGCCGCGCAGGGGTATAAAGTTACATAAAGCGAAATACGACGCCGCCGCTCGCTGCACGCCCTCTCGCGGCGGCCGCCGGCTGAGACGTCCCTCCGCGGCCGGCCCACGCTTTGACCCCGGCCTCCGCCCCGCTTCCGTCCCGCTTCCGCCCCGCTTCCCCCCCGCTTCCGCCCCACTTCCGCCCCGCTTCCGCCCCGCTTCCGCCCCGCTTCCGCCCCGCTTCTGACCCGCTTCCGCCCCGCTTCCGCCCCGCTTCCGCCTCGCTTCCGCCTCGCTTCCACCCCGCTTCCACCCCGCTTCCACCCCGCTTCCACCGCGCTTCCACCCCGCTTCCACCCCGCTTCCACCCCGCTTGCACCCCGCTTGCACCCCGCTTGCACCCCGCTTCCACCCCGCTTCCACCCCGCTTCCACCCCGCTTCCGTCCCGCCTCCGCTTCGTCTCTACCCCGCCTAACCTCCGATTTCCCCCGTTCACCACCCCGACTCTTCGGCCGCTTACCTTCGCCCCGCCTAGCTCCGACCAATCTACATCCGCTCCGCCTACCTCCACCCAGCTTGCATGGGACTGACCTGCCTATTTTCCGCCTAACTCCTCCTCATCTATCTCCGCCCCATCTACCATCTCTTCGTCTACCTCCACCCCGCATACCTCAGCCCCACTTACCTTCTCTCCGCTTATCTCCGCCCCACCTATATTCTCCCCACCTACTTCCGCACCATCTACCATCTCCCCGCCTACCTCTGCCCCGACTACTTCCTCTCCGCCAACTTCCACCCCACCTGCCTCCTCCCACTGTCTCCTCCCCGTACTTTCTCCCTTCCTACCTCCGCCCCATCTACCACCTCTCCACCCCGCCTTCCTTTTCCCCGCCTCTCTCCGCCCTGCCAATTTCCACTCCATCTACCCCTGCCCCGCCTACCCCTTCCCTCCCTCTACCTTCTCTCTACCAACCTCCGCCCCCATCTACCTCCCTCTCTGTCTACCTCCAACCCGCCCCACCTATTTCCACGCCACCTACTCCTGCCCCACCTACCTCTTCCCTTCCTAACACCTCCACGGCTATCTCCACCCCTGGACTACATTTCCAACACATCGCATCCCTTACCTCTCTGCTCGCATTCTCCAGGTCACTGCATGACTTTCTCTAATAAGTTACTCATAATAAGATACTCATCCGTGTCTTGCTCTTCTTTGATCCCCCGAATGTTCTTACAAGACATCGCTTCCTCGCTAACCAACATCCCACTCTTCGTCGAAACCGTACCGCCTTCGCCCTGTGTATCTTTATCGAAACCTCTGCCCTTGCTCTCTCAAGCACTGCCCAGCTCGCGGGATGACATTCCCTCTCGACTTACGACGCTTCTCGTCACGCATCGCCCTGTGCTTTTCTGACTCTCCGGATTTTCTTCTACATTGTCTGCTTTCCCTCTCTCTTCCACCGAAGTCTAACCGTCTCTCCGCGGGCCGGAAGGCCTTCCCCGCGCCGGCGTCCCCCGGCGTCCGCCCGAGATGCGCCACGTCAGGTCTATTTCTTCAGTTTTATCCCGAGCGTCGTGTTTGTCTCTCTGGCGACGGTAAATTTTACATAATGGCCCCGTGGGCCTCGAGGGGACACTGTGCGCCGCACACTTGAATTTTCCATCAGCTCTCCGCGTGGCAGCGACGCCTTCGCCTCGCCCCCGCCCTCAACCCTCCCCGCCCCTCCCCGCCCCTCCCCGCCACCTCCCCGCCCCAACCCTCCCTGCTCCCTCCCCGCCCCCTCCTCGCCCCTCCCCCGCCGCTGCCTCCGAGAGGCCCCGTCTGCATTGTTCTGTCCCTCCCCCTGCGCAGCTTTGGCGCCGGCACGCCCCCGCTCCTCCTCGTCCCCGCCCCGCCCCCGCCGCTGTGTCGGAGTTGCCCCGTCTTCAGCGTGGTTTCACCCCCGCCCGCGTGCCCGCCTCTCGTGCTGTCTGGGAGTGGCCCCGTCTGCACTGCTCCGCGCCTCCCAGAGGGCCCCGCACCTCTGGGCTGAGCTTGCAGTCGCGTCGCGCGGCGCCTGCTGCCTGCAGAGGCTGCGAGGTAAGCGCACGGGCATGCTGGAGATGCACCGCTTCTCTCGGTGGAGGTGGCGATCAGTACGTCGATATACCCTGCTTTGCAAGCAAACCTCGGGTTCGATGTGACCATGCAGGCGGGGGATGCTCGCACCTTCGGGGGACTGCATCGAGGTCGACCGCGATATCATGATCTACACAACACATTGTATTTTCCTTATTCTGTCGAGGTGAGCAACGCGTTCCCTCGCATGAGATTGGTTTGAGCACAGAGTGCTTTCCCTTCTCCGCCGTGGGACAATGAATTTAAAGGAAAATGAATTTAAAGGCTTGCTAACTCCAGTTCTCCGAAGAAAGCGGAGTTTCGATATTGGATGCCGGTAAATTCACGATACTTTTCACAGTAAAAATGATTAATGAGGAAATAAACATGGTAAGCATCCCAGCATCATTGACGCATAGGTACTTTAATTTTACAAGGGAAGAAAATGTAAAAAAAAAAAACTTCAGTGCGCATTCTAAAATCAAAAACATCAGCCCAAGCCAAGTTTCACAACCTAGTCGGTGTAGTCATCTTGAACAATTACGTAGGATTTCAGAACTATTTTGCAAATAATGATGTTGAATCTATCTAAAGATTCGACTGCCTCCAGTCAGAAATCGGAATTCCCCGATGGGATCGCAAGTGTTCAGTGTGTTGTGTTCAGCTAATAACAATAAAAGATGTTTTGACTGTTCAAGGAAATGTCTACCTATGTAAACGAACCCGAATCTCCCAATATACGCCTCGTTGCTGTACCATTTGATGAGCTTTCGAAACAGTTAACTCTTAGAACAGCATTTTTGATAATTCCCCTGGTAATTGTAGCTATAACAGTGTCTGGTAATTAAGCTGCAAGAAATGTATTCCTCTTCAAGCTAACCATATAAATTATATCAACTGTATAAATTCGAAACCCGACCATTCCTTGAACAAGTACGAGGCTTCCCACCTCAAAATACAACCAACAACCTAATATCCTCATAACATTTGCCCAGAAATCCAGACACTTTCTCTTAATTATATCCCACACTTGTTTCACAGCCACCACCCTCTTCTTTCTTATTTCTGCTATAGCCTTTTCACAGCCCCCTCTCTTGTTAAGCAAAATCCCTAAATTAGAATAATAAATTTCCTATTACGGCGGAAAACGTGCATTTTGGCAACCAGAAGAAAACACTAGGAAGTATGCAAAACAGACTTCCTTCCATTAACACTTACATAAAGCACTAAAAAAATTGTTTTACAACAATATAATCTATCAAAGCATGACTTTGAATTTACAATTAATTTCAATTTCATTTACTGGAACAGATTACAGCACGCCCTCTAGGAACATTGCACATTTCTCATACAAGCTTACCACACACATTGAATTTATATTATAATATAACTCAGATATTGCACATAATTAAAAAAATTAAAGTTCATTTGAAAATATTCAATTGAAAGTAAGTTTTCTAATTGCAAGTATTTGGTGCAAGTATTTCTATTACACATAAATTTGAACACCCATGATTCTGTTCAAACTTCGCGAGTTGCTTTTACATTTTTCTGAATATTATTTTACACAATAAAAGGCGCAAAATTGTATATTATACTCGCAAATTGGACTCATTTAATATTACAAACAATGTTCACAAAAGGCTACCTAAATAAACATTGATTTATTCGTGCAGTAAAATGCTGAAAAACACACATTTCTTTCGGCTGTTACATGGTTTATTGTGTCAATTGCAATAGGTAATTGCACAAAATCCGCTGCAATGTTCAATAACAAACGTGCATTTGTTTATGTTTTTAGGACAACACAACCACAATATAACACTTTTGAAGCAGTTCGCGAGTCCAACTGCCATCAGCATTTTTATTCCAGTACCGTATTGTGGAACTGTGGATTCAAAAACAAGATCAAAGGATGGACTTCCGTTTAAGATAAATGAACATGAATTCATAGTAAAAAGTATCTTTTGAATTAGGTGTAATCACGTGGCTTTATACAAACAATTTTTTTTACACACTCTTATCCAGCAAAAGACGAAAGAGCTCCGCTTGTCGAAATGGCAAGAATTGAAGCATTAGCAACTGTTTCGTTTTCCACTACAAGAAATGGAAAATGTAGAAGCCCCCTCTCAGTCAAAATTCCCACCAGTTTGTTTAGACGGGAGTTTAACAAAAATGAGTGATTCAATTAGGGCTGTTTAAATCCAACGACGCGTGTATACCAGAACGCGCCCGGCGCGAACAAGCAAGAGGCGGACGCGGACCAGAAAACGACGCTTCTTTTTCCTTCCTTCCGGAGAGAAAACTGGAGGGGCAAAAGCCGCCGGCACCGCTGTTTCATGCAAACAAACATCTTGCATTTCCCGTTCTCATACACTCAGAACGGGCCTGTGTTAGGCGGGGCCTAGATGGTAATGCCACGATAGGCTAGATAATCGGCCGCGATACTAAGCACGTAAACAATAGCAGCACTTACGCGGCGGGCAGTAAGTCGACGGTGGTGCGGCGCGGCGGCGCCGCCCCGAAAACCCGGTAGCGTCACGCGAACAGAGGCGCAGCGCTGCTCGCCGCACGCCACTCCCACTCCCCCTCCCCCTCCCCGCTCCACGGCACCGCCCCCACCGCCGCCTCCGGCCACCCGCGCTCAGCTAATCCTCCGAGATCTTATTATACACTTCGAGCAACCAGCTCCGCGGAAAACCACGGGTTGTTTCGGGGCAGATAGGATACATGAAATCTTCGCCTCTATATATTAAGTTTTTTTACATTATAACAGTTCGGAGAGGTCGATATGAATCGATGCAGAACTTTTATAGTGCCTTGTAAATTAAGGAAGGTGACGTATTAATAGGGCTATGAAGTTGCTCACAATGAACGGAGGCTGACGTTAACGCGGTTAGTGGCTGCTGTTTGGAGTTATCACCTACGTGTATTTTATGTGCAATTACTTAAAATCCTATTCGACAAGAATTAAAACGAATCATGATATAATAAGCACAGGAATAATACGAGTGAATGTTCGTTTTTAACTCTCCGTTTAATTTAAGCAGTTAAATACATATTATTCCACATACTATACCCTTGCAATACTGTCAGGATATGTGTTGAGGCAGTGTCTTTAAGATAATATGTACGCAAGCCCAGAGAAAAAAAGTCATGCTTGACTGATCACGTAAGTAGAATGAACGTCAGGAGAAAAATTAAATTTGAAGACGTCAGTAATATGACAGTTCGACAAGATTAATCTCGGAGTATCAATGCCAGAACTGAAAAGACAAGATACTTTAAGAAAGGATATGTGATTGTCCACAGTATTTTACACATCGGAGAAACATGCCCTAGAGTAGAAGGAAAATCTATGCAACGAGATTGTCAGCGTGACAATATAAACTATCATGCTACCAGAAATACTTCAATAAGAGAAATGTTTAAAAGGACATCTGGAATAACATTGTAGCACGGTGTTTCAGAGGAACATTGAGCAATTTTAAGTTTTTTCAAACTGATCAGATATACGCATTTACAAAACAGTATTACTCTATTTCACAACAGAGGAAAGAATTACTTTTCCAATGACGTCAAAATGCATATCACCTTCACATATCTACTCAATAGTCTTTTCATCTCCATTACTTTCGGATTTAAATGCCTAATTCTAAGGTCGGTATTAAGCTAGAGCTGTCAATTAAGCCACAAATATTCTTATTTTATTTTTATGTTCTTATACAATCTATTATAAACTAAACTAAACGTTAAGCAGTGACATAAGTGAGTTACATTACACAACTTTTTGTTAGAGAAACGTAACGGCTCAAGGCTAGAGGAGATGTTACAACAATAGAAGACGCTACCGCACGAGCAGACAAATTTTAAGTGATCATCACTGTCATTTAATAGTGTTTTGGTTACCAGAAATACTACGTGTTCTTTGTATAAAAGCTAAGACTAAAGTGGGGGTACGGCTATTTCCTAAAATAGGTGGTTAATATTTTCATTATATAAAAGAGACGGAAAAGTTCAAAACAAGAAGAGGTTCGAAGCATTCTTCGCTCTTTAGACGGGTGTAGTAGACATAAACCAACGCGAGGGGGCTCGGGCAGGTGATATTTGGGCACAGTACGTGCAACAGATTACATTATGATACGTAAGGTACTATTTCTTCTATTCTACGTAGAGGAAGGTTACTACAGGAGAGATAGACAACTGAAAGAAGGTAGACAAAAATCCGTCCGAGTGCGTCGGCGACGCAGATCGTTCAAAGAGACAATCGTTCAAAGCGAAGCCCTGAGGCGCGTCCATCATCCAACGCTACGGCACGACACAGCTACACGACAGTCCCGCCGTTGCTGTCACCTTTGCCATCGCCATCGCCGCCATCGCCGCCATCGCCGCTGCCGCCGCCGCCGCCGCCACCACCGTCGTATCCGTCGCCGTCGCCGTCGGCACGCCATCGCCATCGCCATCGCCATCGCCATCGCCATCGCCATCGCCATCGCCATCGCCATCGCCATCGCCATTGCCATTGCCATTGCCATTGCCATTGCCATCGCCATCGCCATCGCCATCGCCATCGCCGTCGCCATTGCCGTCGCCATAGCCGGCGCAGTCGCTATCGCTGTCGCCGTCACCAATGCCGTCGCCGTCACCAATGCCGTCGCAGTCACCAATGCCGTCGCAGTCACCAATGCCATCGCCGTCACCAATGCCGTCGCCGTCACCAATGTCGTCGCCATCACCAACGCCGCCGCCATCACCAACGCCGCCGCCGTCACCAATGCCGTCGCCGTCATTAATGCTGTTGCCGTCACTAATGTCGGTGCCGTCACCAATGCTGTCGCCGACATCGACGCCGTCGCCGTCGCCGCCGCCAGCGCCGCGCCGCCGCCAGCGGCACCGCCGCCGCCGGCAGCCAGCAGACGCCGGAAGCGTCTGTGCGACGTCGTTAGCCTTGGGCTCTGCGCCACGTGGCAGCGACGGCGGCGGCAGGGCGACTCCAGAAAGCGAGCACAATCTGCTCACGCGTAGAAACGATAGCTTCTAGTTCCTCCCAGCAGGAACCACCCGTGGCATAATAATTAGTCCGCTTACCTTCCGTCTCTGGCTTCTGTGTTTTAAATCACGGTCGAACTCTCTGGAAATTGTGGCATTCGCACTAGGTTTTTTCAACGTTCTATTATTTCACTCGTCTCTCATTCCTCTCCTGCTTCATCATAATAAAATCATAACATTTCATAAATCACAACATCCGCCATTACCCATTCACAAAAATAATTCATTTCAAGAATAGACGAAACGTTATTTTATTGAGAATCATAATTAACGGGACAATAAGACAACGCTGAGTTGTCACTTCTGATGTTAAATTTTTTTGTGGTTTCCCGGATATTGAAATTTAGTTAATAAAGAGACGGTGTCGGTGTCGGCCGTGACATTTACCTTAGCGAAGCCTAGCTGGGACTGGCGGTGCGGCGTAGTAAAGTCTAGGTACGAGGCAACGGTGACGTGCCAGCGAATCCAGAAAGCGTACACGATCTGCTGGCGCGTAGGAACGATTGCGTTCGCTGGGTGGATTCATAACAGAGCGCTGTGATTCAGCTTAGCGTGACAAGTTGCGTTTGCCTGAAGCCACTCAGTAGCTTCCAGAAAAAAATAACGCTTGCAACGAGATGGAGTCGAATATGATGAAGGGTACATCAACTGGGATTGTGGATGTACGAGCAGGTGTGATGGTACGAGAGAGGTGCAATGGAGCTATGACGAAGGAGTTATGAAGAAATGATTCTTCAACTTTGAAGAAATATTGTTGGCGACAACTGACGACAGCAAAACACACGTTCATGTTTACTACAAGGGAAAGCAAGAGGGAAGAGATGAGCAAAGGAGATACTACAGAAGGGGGGGGAAGAAAGAAGAAATAGAGATGGGGAGAGGTAGATAGTAAGGGAAAAAGACAGGGAGTGGTGAAAAGGAGAGATAGGAGTCAGAGATAAATCAGGAAAATGCTGAAGAAAACTATAAATGATTGGTTGATTAGTGTTTCCGAGCACGTCAACTGCTAAGATGATTACTCCCGTAAGTTTAAAGTCTTTCGCGGGAGGTGGCGGTGATCTTCCTTCACTAGATGACGAGATGTCGCCCTCCTACATATCAGTTTCCCGACAAAATATCTTCTACCAACAGGGCACCGACCCAGCCGAGACAAGCTCTAAGCACCCGACTGATATCCCGACATGTGTGGTAAGTGCATGTAAGAATAAGTGTATGTAAGTACGAGAGGAGGATAGGACACGGAAACTGAAGAAAAGATCACGCGCGGTTCTTTGACCTTTTGTTAGGGTACTGGTCCAGGCTTCGCCTTTGAACGGAGAAACCACGGAAAACTACCGATCAGAGCAGCCGGCCGCCAGAATTCTCCTCCAGAAAGCGGCTGATTTCGACCTAGCTGTCTAGGTAGTGTGGAAAATCCTGCCGTCGTGTCTCGAACCATAGGACCTCCTGGTCAGAGGCGCTGCAGTGACATCAATTGATGCCCTCAGCCACCTAAGCCGGTAAGGTTATGTATGAGTGAGTGAGTGAGTGAGTGAGTGAGAGAGAGAGAGAGAGAGAGAGAGAGAGAGAGAGAGAGAGAGAGATGTAGTGAGAAGGATGGAGTCTGAGAGATGGATAGAGAGACGGAAAAGGAGATATGGGGAGACGGAGAGATAGACGGAGAGATGGAGAATCGGAGAAATGGAGAGACGGAGAGATAGAGAGACGGAGAAATGGATAGACGGAGAGGGAGAGATGGAGAGGGAGAGACGGAGAGGGAGAAACGGAGAGGGAGAGACGGAGAGGGAAAAACAGGGAGGGAGAGACGGAGAGCATGGACTGAAAGATGAAGAGATATGGAGAGAGAGAGAGAGAGAGAGAGAGAGAGAGAGAGAGAGAGAGAGAGATGAAGACAAATTTCGGGGAGAAAGAGGAAGAGAGCATGTGAAGCTGATAGAAGATGAGAGAGGGAAAGAGACGAAAGATGAGGTGAGAGGGAGATACATGGTATGGGAGAGAGAGAGAGAGAGAGAGAGAGAGAGTAGCGAAGAGGAGAAAGCATCTGCAAAGGCGGAAGACGGTCGCTCGGGCGTCCGCAGACAAGTCACACGGCTCGAGAGTAGGAGGCGGCGGCGGCGGCGGCGGCGGCGGCGGCGACGGCGGCGGCGACGGCGGCGGCGACGGCGACGGCGACGGCGTCCGATTTTAGCCGCGCCACCGGGGCCAAATATCCCCTTCCGACGGCGGCGCGGCGCGCGCAACCGACCGGGAGACGACACGGGGGAGGGGGTGGAGGACGTTCCGTGTCAGAGAGTGATCGCCCACTAAACGCTGTTCTTTGCAGCCCCAATTCTACACGGTAAACAAACAATGACTGAAGTCGAGCAGAATCCACATTAGCATCACACGGGAAGAAATGAGAGATTCTCCGAAAATGGATTAGCTCTAGATATAATGTATCTGGAAATGCTTCCTGCCTTTTAATATAACGTCTACTTGAGGCTAAATTTGTACGGAGAAAAGTAAGAGTATTTATTAAGTACCTGTAATCTAAGTGAGATTTTAATTGTGAGGATGGAAAATGTAGCGATTAAACGTTAGACCTAGTGGCTAAATGTTGCGGTGATTCTATCACTCAACATTCTATTGTTTTGTAGCATTGCAAAATAATATTTACAAATATATATATATATATATATATATATATATATATATATATATATATATATATATATATATATATATATATAAATTTTAGAGATTTCAACAAAAATTGGATCTATGCCGTATTAATAAGACAATTTTGCTCTATTCAAGCAATCAAATTTTAAAAAAGAATCCATTTTTGAGAAAATAAACAAAAATTTTCTAGGAACTACTTGTAAAATACCTTCAAAGATTAAAATATCCGTTGCAAATTCCGGGGGCCGTGGCGCCAGATTGATTGGTCGGACAATACTCATTTCGGTGAAAATACTGTGTACGGTTTAGATTAGGTGCTAAAGTTGTTCATAGATAGACTGCTTGACAGATGCATACATTTTGAAAAAAGAACACGTTTTCAGTATCAATAGCACTACCTTTAGGAGTAGGAAACGTATTTGTTTTCTATCAGGGAGCTACAATATATGTTTCACCTCTTTCAGAAATCGGCAACGTTTTCCTGCAACATTAAAGAACTTTCCCAGACAGTAACTAGCACTGACGTTTGACAGAGAGGGTTTGAAGGACACAAGAATGCAATTACATTTAATATAATGTTCATGTACATTCAGAAGCAATCACCAGACTTAACTTGATTTAATAACTAATTCAACGATAAAAATATTATTGATTTTGTATTAGTCTTTTCACATCTCTCTCATTTTACACCATTCTGTTTTCTGAGAAAGCAATAAAGAAATTCCAACATAGACATTCTGTAGGTAAACCCATAGACGTGTGTGAATTTGAATTATCTTCCTTGAAATCTTCTTTTCCATATATATTTCTAAAAAAATATTTTAGATGCTGAAAGTTTCATCATTTATTAATACGAATGTTTCAACTCCACATTTTCTATGAGGTCATTGTTCTCTGTGATGAAGTTTGCCTGTTCATTGTACAAGTATACAGGTTGTGTAAAAACGTAAATTCACATTTTCAAATGATACCTATAACAACAAAAGCACGAATTTCGATACCCATGCACATTTTTTCTGTGGTTATCAGATGCCAACAACGAGTTCGTTACACTATGTGGGATTCCCATTCAGTGGTCTAGCGACAGTAGTATACAGATATCGGTTATTGATCTTTTCAGAGAATTCTGACCGCAAATTCACTTCAGTTACACGGTATGGTTTCCAGTAAAAACGGCAAAAATACCAATTTAGCAAAACGTACAAACAAAGAGGGTCAAATGTATCGGTCAACTGAGTTCTGAGAATAGTCGTTCTTTTTCATTGCAAAATTGAAAAAAAAAGGATGTATTTTCTTTTCTGGCTAAATTTAGTTCTTTCTGCTGGGCATAAAGTGTCTGGTACGTTAACGAATTTGTCTCTTCACACTCTATATTGGGAATCCATTAGGATTCGTTTAACTGAAGGACTATATATTTTATTGGGAATTCGAATAATTCGTTCTTTAGACGCCAATACTACAATAATATATACGAATACCATCACGAAAGAACAATAAAAATCGCGTTACATACAGTGACTTGTCTTGTCATTTTTTGTGGGATATTACGAAATATCTCTAGGGTAAGTTCATTACAAGTATTTTACAAGATATAGAAGTATATCTTTTTTTGAATTTTTGGATGAAATTAATTGTATATTGAACTAAAAAGGACTTGGGTCAGAAGCCGATTTTAAAAAGCACTAAAATATTGTTGAAAAGTTTGGGGCACTAAAGAACAACTTCAGTTTATTACGAGAGACTTTCATTACCCTAATATAAAACTTATGTATTTGCGACATAAGACATCTTATTTCAATATCCATTTGATCACGAACTGAGTACCGAAATAAGATGTTACAATATGAATATCATACAGTATTTTATTCTCTTCGCAAACATTCCAATAAACTAAAATTTGCATTTAAATTTGACTATTTTTTCCGCATACGGTGGTATTGATATTTATACTGATATCAATCGTAGTGAATAGGACATAGATTAGTTCTATGTTACTAACATGGTAATTGGTATTAATATTTGATATTGATACCGATATTGCTAGTAGTGAATAGGACATGGATTAGCTCCAATGTTACTAACATGGTAATTGCTATTATTAGTGGACCATGGACTATTACAACACTTGCATTATAATAACTCTAATTACATCATTGATCTCAGTTTCAAGAAGATGTAACGAAAGTGGAGAAAAGTATTTTGCTAAAGAGTTCCTAGTCTGATCCATTTTCCAACAGAAATTTTCATCAATAGATAACCTAACATACTATGCTAGTGTTCGTATCTGAGATCACAAAATCAGTCTAGGAGAATGTAAAAACTCGTTCTATGTCTTCAGCATCATTTCTAATTACTGTTCTTGTTCTATGACTCGACAATCCGCTACGGGGCGTGGCCGACCAGCCTCTCGGCCATGGGAAAAGGGGTATGTATGGATAGCATGAAGACATCCCACCCACCGTAAGGTCTTCATAACTATAAGGTGAGCTTTCACAACGTCACACAGCAATAGATACTGGCACATTTGTAAGGAAAGCGCACAGGTATAATTTGCCTCGGCCGGGAATCGAATCCGGGGTTGATTTATAATTACTACCATTTCAAAACCATTCATTTTTGACGGAATAGGAACATATTGTTGCTCTAGGTATATCAACGAAGCCCCTGCAATTTAAAGAGCCTGCTATTAAAAGTTACTCCATTTGAATTTTATTTTTATTTTCATCAATTAGATCCTGCGATTTTCCTCAATAATAGAACATTAATCACACAATAGAACATTTTATTACAATGAGAACAGGAGTTCACAGCAAATCGCACGAAAGCTGGAATTAGCTTTCACATACGTACTGTACACCATTTTTTGCACAGTCTTTACATTTTAACTACACTGTGTTCACAAATTTATCCGACTTTCTACACAATTGAAATTATGTTATTAACTCAACTATTATCAAAGCTGCTACGTATGTTTCTATAATAACAGACAATATTTACTTAGCCGCACTGGTGGGAAAGCAATGAATTATTATGCCGTAAGAGGGGAAATGCTCTTATTTACACTCATTTTGTGACAGTACTGAACAATTTTTACACATTAGATTACGATTGGTGGTAGTGGTATTTAGAGAGTGTATAGGTACAAATATATAATTCTGCAACGTTACAATTACCCTGAAGAGGATGACAATTAAGTAAATACATACACTAATAATAAATCTCAATAATAAGAAATGTTACCTTTTACTAGTTATTTTCACTTACGATTGCTACTAATTACTTGATTATTTATTCTAATTTATCGCCTACAATGTCCTGTTGTATTAAGAGCGAATAGTATTCCTAATGTTACAGTTGGCAACCCGCGTCTGATGTGACGTTGGCAGTAGTCTCCTCTACCCATACCCCGCCCTGCGAGCCGTCAGGGAAAGTCGCGCAACTAGACTACAGACTCTATATGTGTCCACTCTATTCAAATAACCTCGAGACTTTGCATCAAGCTGGGGTCCATCGATTTAAAACGGGCAGGGCGATTGGCGATCGCACTCAGCCCCATAACAGAGTTCACTCCGGCTCCAGCGCCCAGCCAATTCACTCCACGTGTACGCAAGCAGCCTCCAGGCTACGAATCGTGTAATAACCCTGGTCTACATACAATGCACAACGCCCTTGTATTTTGGAAGTAAAGTACCGATACTCGCTCGAAGCATACATGCTGGATGTCGTGTTCGCATCTGACAACAAACTGTGTTGTGCGGGGGTGAAATGCCGACACGAAAACAAATTCTCTGAGTTTCAGGATATCTCCAAAACAGTTATTTCGAGATGTTGAAATAAATGGCTAGGCTGTTTTTGTTATTGATGGTTACGGGAAAAATGTTGGGAGAGTAAATGAAATGACTGATTTCAATGAGTTATGCATTAACACATTTGGAAAATAGCTTTAAAATAAATAGAACAACAAAAACTAGAGGTTAAATGCACATAATCTAATTATCTATGGTTCATTAAAGTTGATGCTTTATGATTTATTAATGTCAATAAATAAGACTATTGTGGGTGATAGTTGAGGACAACGATTAAAACTACATTTACTGTTTACAAGGAAAATAAGAGAGTATCTCGGCTTACTGGATCATTGGGAATCTGGAAAAGTTGTTATTAAAATGGAAATCCTACACCCACAAGCATTTGCAAGTATAAAACGTCTTTTGGAGAAATATATGAATGTATCAGGGATAGAATATTCATCTTTTCCTCTTAAAGTTTTACAAAAATGCTTACCAATACACTCGTATTTGAATGATCAAGATATTTGAGTAGACAAGATTTCGAGAGAGAAGAAGAAGCTATTAAAGAAGAAGATGAGAGAAGTACCTATTAAAGAGATCAAGATATTTGAAATATCAAGATATTTAAGAGATCAAGATATATGAGACATCACGATATTTGGGAAACCACGATATTCCAGAGGCCACGGTTTACGAGACCAAGAGATTTGAAAGGTCAAGATATTTGATATATCAAGACAGAGATATATTGGACATAACTAGATTTTCCAGGTATCAATATATTCCAAAGAAAAATAAATTCGAAATATCAAGAAATTGAAGAGGAAAAGAAATTCGAAATATCAAGAAATTCGAGAGGAAAAGAAATAAAAAGATCAAGAAATTCGGGTTATGCAAGTTATATAGTGCTTTCCAATAACCGCTACCACCTACTCCACGAAGGGGGCCATGACCGTCGCCACCAGGAACGCTCCGCCGTCGCGACCGCCCTCCTCATTCCGCCGTCGTTTTCACCCTATCATCAAGCTCGGCAGGCAGCGGAGTACACGATATATCTCCCATCTACACACTTTTTATTCCCGGCCGGCACGCGACCGCTGCCCGCTTTTTAACTGGACGGCTAAGAAAACACAGCCGCGTATTGCCACAAGGTTAAAAGCCGCCGCCCCCTCCGGCGCGCCTCGCCTCGCCTCGTGCGTGCCCACGCCACGTGGGTTCGACACTCGCCTCTCACGGAACCGAAACGGCGTCACTGCTACCTCCGCTGTCGTCGTCGCCATCGCAATAGGTAGTCGCGGCTACAGAACTGCGGGCAACATGTTCTGATTGATTGGTTGATTTTTTCGTGTTTCCGGGCGCGTCAACTATTCTGGTCATTAGTCCCGTTAGTGTAGAGCATGTTTTTTCTCGAGAGATGGCGGTGATCTTCCCCCGGTGGATGGCGAGATCCGGCCCGACCTACCGTCGGCTAGTGGGGTTTCCCTCTAACCAGGACTCTCCCACCAGCGGGGCACCGCCCCAGCCAGGACAAGCTCTAAGCTCCCGACCGGTCTCCCGGGATATGTGGTAGTGTAGTGCATGTTAGTGTAAGTGAGTGTGTAAGGGGAGAGGATAGGACAAGGAAGGGGAAGGACAGATCGCGCGCGGTCCGTGGCCCGTTTGTTAGGGTACTGCTCCGGCATTCGCCTAGTTTGATCGGAGAAACCACGGAAAACTACCGATCAGAGCAGCCGGCCGCTAGAATTCTCCTCCAGGCAGCGACTGAATTCGACCTTGCTGAAAAGCTAGTGTCGAAAATCCTGCCGCCGTCAGAACTCGAACCTAGGACCTCCGGTCAGAGGCGCTGCAGTGGCATCAGTTGATGCACTGAGCTACCGCTCCCGGTGGCAACATGTTCTGTGTTATGAACTCAGTCACCGGGAGGACTGGCTCAGAGCATCAACCGACGTCGCTGCAGTGAGTCCGACCAGGAGGTCCTTGGCGATCGAAGTCCTGAGAGTGGAAGGGTTTGAGATACCGGCTAAAGAGCTAGGTCGAATTGAGTCGCTGTCTGGAGGATAATTCTAGCAGCCGGCTGCTCTGGTTGGTAGTTTTCTGTCGTTTCTCTGATCAATACGAGGTGTATGCTGGGGCTATACCCAAAGAAACGGGCCACGGACCGCGCGCGATCTTTACTCCCTTCGTTGTCCCATGCTCGTCCCTTACCTACACACATTTACATTTGCATTTACATTCACTACACTACCACACGTACCGGGAGACTGGTCGGAAGCTAGAGCTTGTTCCTGCTGGGGTGGTATGTACAATTTTGAAAAATATTGAACGCGGGAAACAGGCCACCGGGCCAGATCTAGTCCACATCCGCATTGTCAAAATGTATTCTCTCACTTTGCAATACCTTACAAATCGTTTCATCATTTTTGATTCATCAACTTATTAGTATAGATGAGAAGATTATCGCATAACTATTTTTTCAGAAGTATTAAAGCGAAATTTTCGATTTTATGTTTCTTTGGGAAGGTCACAGTTTTATGTTAAAAGCAATTGATTTAGGCGACTAAGGGACACTTTTGAGGTCTCTTCCTACTCACTCACGCTTTCACCGTTCTATTACCTCTTCTGCACGCTAATAAAAGAGGACACTATTCACATCTGTGAACTGCGACGTGAATACACAATCGGAGTAAAGTCTGCAGAGAGACCTGCCCAAATAATCTGCCTCCACTATAACATTCAACGTATCCTTTATGAATAAATGCTTACATATTCTGTTTATAGGAGCAAACATATTTGTAACGAACAAGATATCTTTATTATTTTGTATTCTTTTAAATAAGAAGACCTGTAAATTTCGTACATTGTACGTCAGCATTTGTACTTACTACGAATTTTATAGACACTCCCGAATTAATATTTCATTTGCTGCTACGTCTCATATCGGAAATGCAAGGATACCGTGTACTAAGTCATTCAGCATGTGAGTCTGATTGATTTTGGACGTCGTTGCAACATCATTAATGCACGAAGCCGTCCGATGACAATTCCAATGGAGCCACGCCGAAGCAGATCGATCCGCCCGGTGTTAATGGCCGGAATCTCAATGAGAGATTTCTATACCCAGGGCGAATGAAACTCTTCATTTTCTCTGCTCATTTGAAGCAGCTAAGTGTTTATTAAAAATATTGTGACTAACATGTGGAGAAAATGCAGAAATATTAGAAATAAGTTATTAGAAATATATTAGAAATTAGAAATATATAAAATAAGTGTATTAACGTGCCGTGCAACCTAGGCTCTTTTAAACAACTTAGAAGTAATAAGGAGTCAATATCATTTGAAAAGTTAAAAAAAATTTTAAAGATCTTGTTGACACAAGAATGGTCAAGAGAAATAAATATTTCGATTTAAGAGACAAAAAAACATACCTTTAATGTGACTACGAAACACCAGAATGTAAGCGATTTTCAGTGAAATTGCAATTTTTTACACTTATTTAACTATATTACAATATTGAACTTGCTTTTTAATTATAAATTACAAAATTACCGCGATATCACAGGGAGGTTATACACTAACAAGGGAAGAGTCATTTAAATTAGGCTACATTTGCGAATGAATTGTTAACCCCCTCTTTTAAAAATAGATTTGCGTCTGTGAGGTTTCGACGGCGCCTGCGCAAACCGCAAGGCGCACGCCCGGCCGTAAGCGCTGCCACCACGAAAAGTCAAGGTCTCGGTCGAGACCAGGCGCTGACCCCTACACAGCACGACATGACCGCGATTGGTGTGGTGTGGTGAGGTGGAATGGATGGGATGGGTGGGATGGATGGGTCGGGTCGGGTCGGGTAGTGGCGTGGTGAGGTGGGAAGATAGTGCTGGAAAGGGGATGGGCAGGGCGTGGCGGGGAATGGCGTGGCGTAACGTGATGGGGTAGAGCGTGGTGGGACGGAGTTGGGCGGGGCGGGGCGGGGCGGGGCGGGGCGGGGCGGGGCGGGGCGGGGCGGGGCATATTTAAATCATTATTGAGTCGGGGCGAGGCAGGGCGGGGAGGGACAGGGCGGGGCGGGGCGCGGCAGGGCGGGGAGGGGGGACAGGGCGGGGTGGGGCAGGGAAGGGAGGGTTGGAGAGGGAATGGGCAGGGCGTGGCGGGTCATGACGGGGCGTGACGGATCGGCGGGAGGCGAGATGGGGCGGGGCGGGGCAGAACGATGCTTGATGGGGCATGGGGGGGGGGGGCAGGGAAGGATGGTGTAGGGTAGGGCAAGGCAGGAAAGAGTAGGGAAGTGGAGAGAGGGAAGGAAAAGCTAAATCAAGAAAGAGCAGAGTAGAATGGGGCACGGCACAGAGGACAGGAGCAGCCAAGATACGAAGCACAATAAAGCTAGGACAAGATAGTGAAGAGGTGAGCAAAGAAGGAAGGGAGAGCAGAATGAAGCTAAACGGGATAATCTAGGGCTGGGCAAGGTAAGTGTCATTAACTGAGTTCCTTACTATACTTCCGATGTATACATATTTAAATCATTATTGAGTAGTTTTATATAAAAATCGTTTATTATAAACATTTTAGTGCAAAAAATTTTTTGCATTTCTTCTACTACCAACAATAATTCTAAACGTGTTTTTAATAAATGTAGATTTGGCCGTATCAATTAACTAATTTTCACCATATAATCCATAATTTTATTTTTTTTTGTTCTAGTCTAATAGTCATATTACTCTCATGACACTTTACCAAGTTTTTCAGTTCAGTTTATGTAATAGTTCGTGCAACTCTCAAAAAATTGAATCAAGTTTTATTTCGATTACCGTCTCTTTTTCTTGCTTCAGTATTATAATACTGGCCAATTGGAACAGAATGAACCTGATGAATAAATGATAGTATATGTTTCAAATGTTTACTTATATTCATTATGCAGGTAACAGAGGTTATTAAAAATAGAGGAAGTTTTTAATACGTCAATAAATTTTAAAAACTCAAAAATAACATCACATTAAAAATATAGGTATGAATTCACGCTAGCACAAATACATTAAACGTTATGTACCAGCATTTGTTGGGTCTGTGCCACTTGGTCAGTTCTTTAACATCAATTAAGTTTTACAGTTGTGACGGACGTGTAAGCAATGAACGATTAATTTTAATTGTACCAATACTCTCCAGTTATAAGATATTCTTAATATTTGAACATTAATCTCAGTGCCACCCGTAGGTGATAAAATGTTAGACAATCATTCTGTCATTTCCC
This sequence comes from Teleogryllus occipitalis, assembly GCA_011170035.1. Lineage (NCBI taxonomy): Eukaryota > Metazoa > Arthropoda > Insecta > Orthoptera > Gryllidae > Teleogryllus > Teleogryllus occipitalis. The sequence continues at coordinate 46,123 of BLKR01005096.1, read as the reverse complement.
ATGCAAAGCATTCATCCTGCCAGACAGCAGTTACTTCAAATGTCCTGCCCTCTTCGGTATGCATTGTGGTCTGGCCGTCATGGCCGGCCTTGACACCTAGGCTAAGGACCCCGCGAAAACGAGCTGACCCAGCCTTCCTCCCTCCTCCGTCTCCCCGCTCCCCCCTCGGACCCTCCCCCGCCGCGCCGGACCTCCGGTTCCCACAGGGTGTGACCCCATTCGCCGTAAAACGCCACTTCCGCTGGCGTTCGGCGGACGAAGGAAGTGACGTGATGCTTGGACAGTGGGGCCGGTTAAGCGAGTTTACAACGCGGAAGCCCGTTCATTTCCTTTACGACTCTCCGCGCGAGAGCTATGCAATGTCGCGGCCAACCTCCCTCCCCGCCCTCCATCCGCCCGCTCGCCCGACCGACCGCCCACCCGCCTGCTTGCTTGCATTGCGCCCGCCTACGTTCTCTTGACCGTCCCCTCTACCTTCCACGCGCGTACCGGGAGAGGTGGCTCAGGGCATCAACTGGCGTTGCTGCAGAGCCTCTGAATGGAATGTCCTGGTGTTCGAATCCCCACAGTGGCAGGATTTTCGACACTAGCCAAAGAGCTAGGTCGAGTTCCGTTCCTTTCTGGAGGAGAATTCTAGTGGCCGGCTGCTCTGATCAGTAGTGTTCCGTTGTTTCTTCGATCAATACCAGGCGAATAACGGAGCAGTACCTTACCAAACGGGCCACGGACCGCGCACGATCTTTCCTTCCATTCCTTGTCCTATCCTCACCTCTTACACTTACATGCAATACACATGCCGGGAGTTTAAGGTGGAGCGGTGGCCTGCGGGTGAGAGATACCTGGTTGAGGAAAAACCCGCTAGCCGACTGTAGGTCAGCGCCAGATCTCGCCATCTAGCGGGGGATCTCCGCCACTTTCCGATGATGCACTACATTTACGGTATTAAAGCTTTTTTTTTGCAGATGACGCGCCCATAATCATTAACAATCTATCAACCTTCCAAGCGCGTATCGCACCCGTCCCCGCATTCACAACAGCGCCATTCGGCGTTCTCGTCGTCTAGTCTATCCCCTCCTCGTTCGTCCTTGCCCTCGTCCTCCCGTCCCATCGCTCATCCCCGTTCCTCCTAGACCGATCGTTGGCCTCTGTCCCGCGCTCGCTTATTCGCGTCGCCTTGCGAGTAACCCCTTTGCATTCTAGTCAGATAGTATGACTAAGGCCTAAATGGTTCTTGACACGCCCACGAACCTACACGCCCACCCCTACCTTTCCCTACCTACCCCTACCTGCGCGCATTCACCTATCCTACCTCCACGCCCGTCCCCCTAGTCGTCCATCGTTTTACGCACTCTTTCACCGGCTTTGGAGGCTCAGGGCTGAGCTCACTGAATTGCCTCTGACAGGGAAGTCCTGGTGTTCGAGTCCCGATAATGGCAAGATTTTCGATACTAGCTAAATGGCTAGGCCGAATGGAATGGCTGTATGGAAGTGAATTCTAGCGGAAGGCTGCTCTAATCTGCAGTTTTAGGTAGTTACTTCGCTCAACACCAAGCGAATGCCGGAGCAGTGCCCTGACAAACGGGCCACGCGCGATCTTTCCTTCCTCTCCTTTGTCCTATCCTCTCCCCTCACACACACTTACACTTACGCTAACATATACTACCACACATGCCGGGAGACCGGTCGGGAGATTAAGAGCTTGTACCGGCTTAGTCGGAGTCCCGCAGGTGGTAGATACCTGAATTTATTTATTTATTTACGTCAAAAAAAAACAGGAAAACCGCTCAGGCGACGTGTCGTTCGGCGCCGGATCTCACCATTTAGCGTGGGAAAGATCACCGTCATCTCCCGAGGAAAACATCCACTACAGTTACGGGACTAACGATCTTAACAGTTGACGCGCCCGAAACACCAAATAATCAATCAATTAATACACGAAAATCCACCGGCAGTCCTTCTCATTTACCCGCCCACGCAATCTACCTTTTCCCCAATTTCAGCATCTCTCCATCCACTCGTCCTACTCTCCTCCGCAATTGCTTTCATTGAACTTCCTCGCATCATCGCCCTCACAATCACCCGCTCGCCAGCGTATTCGCACACCCGCCTCTGGCGACCTCCACCGAGGCCGTAACGAGCCCGCCGCTGCATACCTCCCTCCCCCCCGCCGGCGCGCGTACACGACCGTACACGCACCGCGGGAAGCGACGCACGTGCGTATAAATAGAGCGGCGCGCGGCAGGTGCGGCGCCGCGCCAGAGGCCACGCGGCCGGCTTCGAGCTCGCTCTCCCGGCCGCGCCACGGCAGCGCCGCTGTGGCTGGCGTGGAAGGCGCGCTTTTGAGGCGAAAAGGAGCGCGGACATTGAAGGGCTTACTTACAAAGTGACGTATCTCCATGAAACACAATTTTACAGGAGAAGAAACATTTCAAAAACCACACACTCACAATCAGCCTAATAGATTAAGACAGAATTCGACAGAATTCGAGAACAATTTAATAGAGAAGAAGTGCAAACACAATTTTGTACACGAAAGAATTTCCACACGAATTGATACTAGAAAACTACAAATTAATTTTTACCCCCGCCGGGAACTGTACCTGAGCCAGCCCGTACTCTTCAACACTATATTTTGCAGTATGTTGGTGAGGTATCTTAGGAAAATATTGATTCGTAAGAATCTAAAACAAACGGTAACATATATAATGCGTCGCTTTGAAAATAAACTCTCTATCTGGTAAAGGTGGTGAATGTATGACTACGACGTTTACTCAAAAGTCTCCATAAATGGAAGGTAAACTCTCTAAAACGAACTTTTAATTACAAAAAGACTACCCGTATTAGGGACACTAAGTTTGGTTGTCTTAGTGTGTTACACTGATACACTCAATCCACACAACTAACACACTTACTAATAACGTAAGTAAATATTTAATCATGAGTTGCCCATTGTATTATTTTCTACATTAAAACGCTCCGATGGAAGTATTGTGAAATATACAATTGGAAGGAGAAGATACGAACCAAGGATGAATTTAGACATTTTAATCAATTTCGAGATAATATTCGGCGACAAATAATTATTTTTTCCTCCGCTTTTATACTATAATTCGAGATTTCGTGAAAAATTTGAATAATAATAATAATAATTATAATAATAATAATAATAATAAGAAGAAGAAGAAGAAGAAGAAGAAGAAGAAAAGGAATAATAATAGTAATGGTAATAATAAATTTCCCACTAAAAACTGATGTTTTTGTTCACTCTTTCTGATAATATAAAAAGAGATCATGTTCATTTCTCTGTTATAAGATGTGATTTTTGCATTTACATGTTTTTTCAACAAAAGCGGTGACACAGCATTCACAGATCTGCATTGGTTCAAACGGTAAAAAAGCTACTATTGTAACATTTCATTTGTGTAACAAAAAAAAAAGAATTTTTAAAGCAGAAGTACCACTATATATGAGAAGATGCGCCAATAGCATTTGCATGAGTACCAATAATTTTTAAAGGAAGGTTGTTCAGATCTGTCAGGTTTTTGCTTATTAACTGTATAATTGTTCTGTTAATTACCACTAGTCGTTTCAGAAAATGGAGGTAAATCTTTGAAATAATCATTATAAACAAAACATCATTACAAACGTATTTCTAGTAAGTGAATGTAATGCGTATAATCAAAACATTTTTGACAACTTATATGAATACATATTTTAAAAAGAGATAATGGAATTGAAATGAACGCTGGAAAACTTCTCTTGTTCGTCAGTACACGTATAACCAGTCAGTTGGCCAACTTATTTCATAAATTCACACATGAAATGTTTGATTAAACACTCGATAACAAAGAAAGTAAAATTGGGAATTACATTTTTGACTGAAAGAACAACGTTCTCTTGGTTTCGAAAATTGAATGAAGCAAAAAATAACTGTTTCAAGTTTATATCACATGGCGATTGTCGAGTGTTGGGAGATGTTCATCTCACAGCCATCGCGGAATTCTGTGTTATTTCGACGAGTGATTATCGGAACGGTTGCCTCAAACGGAGGTGAGGTATTCTGGCTCTGTCCCAATTCACTCACCGTGGAGATCCCCTACCGCTGTAGTTTTCCCCTACCGCGCCGTCCTGAGTCCACTTCTTTCTGTGAATTTATTTTCCATGATGCGTTCTCCGTCTCCTCAGTTCCTTTGAGATTCAACATCATCATCGAGCGTTTCACGTCAGTTTTAAACTTAGGTTATCGGCTGACGGTCTCTGCCCTCTGTGAAGACCACTGCCTTTTTACACCCTCGAGGTCCTTGACTGTACCTTCCACTCCGTAACTGCGCCGTGACTAGTAAGCCCATTGCAACCGAGCACTTACACTTGCTACAAGTGGCTCGTAAGCGTGTGACGCTGCTTGAACCCTTTTACAGGTGGGGAAGTTTGGTGGCGGAGAGGTGGTGCTCACATTCCGATCCTTAAGCTCATTGCGGAGCTTTCTTCCTGTGCCACACAGGTTGTCACATTCCTCTCTAACATTCATAAAAAAATCAGGCAGGAAAGGATTTGGTAACTGAAAGGATATATCGTGGTTGAGATAAGGCCCACCATGCCACAACACTAAAGCAAAAGTCCATGTTGAAGATGGCCGCACACTCCCCTCCCCCCACCCCGGCTACCGACGTAACCTACGCTACGGACCCGGTCCTTTGCTATTCCTTCCGCCCAGTTCAGTTTTCCCTTACTCATCAACATGTTACTAAACAAACTTTTCACATCGTCATGCCTTAACCGTCACTTCCTGGTGAGTGTCGTTCTTGCACGACCTCGCATCATATGGACTTTTCTCTAACCCCCCTCATCACCCCGTAACTCATCAACATACACAATCACCCATTCATTCACTCACTCATCATCAAGTTTCCGAGGGGATGGAAGATGGGATACATGGATGTAAGGATGGGGTGGATACTCAATGAGAAAGGATGGACTGTGCAGAGATCGACGTCTCATACTAAAGGTGTGCATCGGCAATCATCTGGTGTTGATTGGAGCAAACCACGTAATGTTCGAACACAGCACCATCGTGGTCGCGGCCACGACCTTGCAACTAATGTTTGATTAGTTGATTGATTAGTGATTCCGGGCGCGTCAACTGCCAAAGTCTTTAGTCCCATAAGTGTAGTAATTGAGACCCGATGGAGGCAGAATTTTCGACAACTGTTTGTCAACTAGATCGAATTCAGTCGCTGTGTGGAGGAGAATTCTGGCGACCGATTGCTCTGATCGGTAGTTTTCAATGGATTATCCGATCAACAACAGGCGAATACCGGAACAATACCCTAACAAACGGGCCACGGACCGCGCACTATTTTATCATTCCCTTCCTTCTCTTATCTTCACCCCTTACTTACACACTAACATGCATTACACTACCATACATGCCGCGAGACCGGGCGGGAGTTTAGAGATACGTGGTAGGTAAAAACCCTCTATCCGACCGTAGGTCGGCACCGGATCTTGACATCCAGCAGAGAAAGATCACAGCCATCTCGCGAGGAAATAAGCTACACTTACGGGACTAATACTCTAGCAGTTGAAGACCCTGAAATCACGAATAATCAATCAATCAATCAATGTCTCTGATGGGGCACGCCGATCGCAGTACTCTCTCGTTCCGACATTGGTGGAAGGATTTTCGACGCTCTCCAGATAGCTAAGTAGAGTTCTGTCGCTGTCTGTGAGGAGAATTCAAGTGACCGACTGCTGTGTCTGGTCTTACCTGGTTGGGAAAAACGCCGCTAGTCGATGGTAGGTCGGCGCCGGATCTCGTCATCCAGTGGAGGATGATCACCGCCACCTCCCGATGAAAAACATGAACCACACTTTCGGGACTATAGACCTCGGTAACTGTGGCGTCCGGAATCACTAACAATTAATCAATCGATGCACGGGACGCGATAAAACCCGATATCTGTCTCACGTAAAAAACCGTCACGTATCCCGTACGCGTGTGGTCCTCTCTATTCCGATCCAATCGGCCCACCCGGTTCTATGGTATCCAGCCCCGCTCTACCGCACGGCTTTCCCTGGCGCGGCGCCACGCCCCTTCGATACTGTTGTACGCGCCCGCCCCGCCCCGCCCACCCCGCCGCAGCGGCTGCCTTTGAATTCGCGATTGCTTCCATTGCATTTAGGGCGCGTGTTAAATGCGTTATCTGCGGCATTGGCGGGAAATGAAACAGAAATACGGCAACGTTGTCAGAGTAAACTGCTAACGTTTTCGAGCTAAATACGAAACGACGGGGCATGTGATAATGGTGTGTGTGTATGTGTGTGTGTTTGTAGTATGTGTACAAGTGTTTGTCGAAGTGTTTGTGAGGCGTAAGTGTTTGTGATGTTCGCGGGTGTGTAAGGTTGAGACGAACAAGACAAATTGGGAGAAAGAGGTTTTGAGGGGGGAAGCAAACCAGAGAAAAACCAAAGTGTTTGGGAAATTGACAATAGTGAGTTTAGGGTAATGGAGGGAGAAAAATGTAGAAAAACATTTTTTTAAATGAGCAAAAAACCTTAGAGATAAAACACGCAAATTAAGAAGTCGGAAGTGAAGAGTATTCAGCAGTGGGAATAATTGCAATAACAACAATTGTACTTTTAGAAATATAAGACGAAACTTCTTTCTTATTCTTTTCTTATAGAAAATACAAAAAGGAACGTGTCTAACCACTCGAAAATGAATAAGAGTTATCACTGCAAAGAAAAAAGAAATAGGCTTCAATTTTTGAAGACTGAGGCCAAAAAAATTCACGTAAATTGTTACGAAAATTACACTGATTCAATCTGTCTTAAATACTTTTTACTAATATCTCTCGCAAACACAACGTCCCCGAGTTTTCTCTTATATATAAATGAAGGAATACATTTCATAGTGTGTCCTTTGATCTCGTCCGTCACCGAAGGATTTAATTAATGAGTGAGAGCATCTGACAGAGTCTGAGCAGATCGCCTTCACCTAACATCCTTTCACGAGCTACAAGACTCGACCGAGCGGATCTCGGTTCAGAATTCCTCCCCGCGGGAATATTTGGAAACATCCAGAGGCGAGGGGACGAGGGTAATAGGAGAAGCGAGGAAGGGTTAGTATTAGCGCTTGAGAGATGCAGCAGGTGCCATTAGCCGAATATAAATGGATGTGTAAGGTTGGTCGTTGAGGGAAACGGGAATAGGACGAGGTAGTGGAGCAGATGAGCGTCACGTAGCGTGAAACACGAACAGTGAGCAATGCCAGGTACTCGGTGAACGGCGAGGAGTCGGTCGGTGGAGATACGTTGGTGAACGGGGGGAGGTCGGCTGGTACCGTGGAGTTGGTCGCAGCCGGGAATTTGGTCGGAGTCGGGAAGGCGGAATGAGTTGGAGAGTCCGTCGCTGTTAGGGAGTCGGTCGCAGCCAGGGAGTCGGTTCCAGCCCTGGAGTCGGTCGCAGCCGGGAAGTCAGTCCCAGTTGGAAAGTCGATCGCAGCCGGAAACTCGGCAGGAGCCGGGGATTCGGCAGCATCCGGGGAGGCGGTCTTAGTCGGGAAGTCACCCTGTGGTAGGAAGTCAGTGGGGGTGGGGAGTCGGAAGCGACGGGTACTGTCCGGCGAGTGATATTGAGAGTATTGAGGAGTACGGGCAAGGAGGCGATCGGCGGACGAGAGTTGTCGATGGCAGAAAATAGACAACGGAGAGATGAGACAGGAAATGCGGAGCGAGGAATCTGCAGCTGTGTGTCTGTAGCAGCTGCTGGAAGTGGAAGCAACAAAAGAAGAATTAAAATCGCTGAGAATCGAGAGTGTCATTGAGGCTGTGAATGGAAAACAACTAAGCCTGAATGAGGTAGAAATAAAAAATAGAGAGAGTGACAAATGAGCGGACACTATTGGCGGTGAGGAGAGTGGCGACGGAGAGCTGTAAAACGAAGTGAATGAATTACAGGATGATTAATTTTTATGCTGCATTTGCATAGTGTCATCAAACGAATATTTTAACGACATTAAAGGAAAGACCAGTAGCTCCAGATACCTTCTCTTCTCCAGTAATTAAGTCATTCTATCAGCTTGATAACGGAGTTCTCATTCGAAGGATCATTTTCTCATTTTGGCAGGGAAGATTGAACGGATTTACTTCATTTAATGATAATAACTTGCAATTGGATGGAAATATTTGGATGAAAGTTTTATTAGTTGAACATTACAAATACTTACGACAAAACAAATAGCCCAAGTGCTGTGAACAATGCGTATTTAGATAAAAAAGGTTGGTAACAGCGTTTGGTGTAAAAGATGAGACAACACGATGTTTATGAAACGGAATTCTCGAGGCATAGACTGCAAAACTCAACTTAGAAAAAATTAATTAGAGAACGCGAAATTCATGAGGTAGAAAACGAGCAGATAAAAAAAACTTTCCGTTTACTGAATACAGACGTAATGTTACCATAAGGAAAATGTGATAAAGACTGCTTCTGAGAATTCGAGGGAAAATCCGTGTTGCACTATTTGAGTAGTAGCAAATTAAACCGCGCGCTCCGCAGTTAAGTAGCGGAGTGCATTATCCAGGCGAAGAGCGCACTTAAACGCGATTGCGCCCTTTCGACCGTCCTTGGGGTACGCCAGCGGATCGTCGCAAGGCGCGGTGGCACTCTTGCAGCTTGGCGCCCCGCACCACACCTCAGCACCGCATAGCACCGCCCAGCCCCCGCCCAGCCCCCGCCCAGCCCCCGCCCAGCCCCCGCCCAGCCCCCGCCCAGCCCCCGCCCAGCCCCCGCCCAGCCCCCGCCCAGGTCTTTTCCGACACGCTCCTCTGGCCCCCACTCCCGCCCCAGCACTCTCAAACCCAGGCCCCACCTCTAACCCTTTCCTCTCGTTCCGCTCGCCTGCCTTACCCCGTTCTGCCCTCTGCTACCCGGCCACGCTCCGCTCCTCTCCACAATCCCTCCACGCCCCCACGCCATACCGCCAGTCCCGCACCCCTCCCCGCCCCGACCGTCTCCCATTCCCGTCCCCGCCAGCCTATGTCGTCCTGCCCCCGCCCCATCTCCACCCTCCGGGCTGTCCCCTTTCTGTCCCTGTGCCTACCCTCGCACGCCTTCGCGGTGCCCGCGCGAGGCCTCCTCAAGGATTAGTGGAACCATCGCCGCTACTTTTGTCTATCAATTATTCAATTACTCGCATAATTAATGGGCGCTAAGTTTCGCTGTCACTAAGCAGGGAGCTTCCGCCGGGTGCCGCACAAGTGGAGGAGCGCCAGCCGGGACGGGGGCGTGGAGGGGGAGAGGGCGGGGTTGAGTGAGGGGAGGGGAGCGTGGGTGGAGGTGCGGCAGTGACGCTCCAGGAGTGAGAGGACGCGTACTTAAGAGTTCGACTGAACTGCTTATGGTGTCAAATAGCAGACGAGTGCCAGACGGCGAGGATAGACCGGAAGAGGAGGCTCAGGGCGCCATCTGAAGTCACTGCAGTGCCTCCGACCGGGTGGTGCTAGGTTCGATTCGCGACAGTGGCAGGATTGTCAATACAAGCGACATAGCTAAGTTGAATTCAGTTGTTCTCTGGAGGATAATTCTAGCGCCCGTTTTCTCTGATCGGTAGTTGTCCGTGGTTTCTCCGATCAATACCAGATGAATGCCGGAACACAACCCTAAAAAACGGTCCACGAACCGCGCGTGATCTTTCCTTCCCATTCCATGTCCTATCCTACCCCTTACTTACACGTACACTTATATGTCAGGAGCCGGGTCGGGACCATGCCCCGGCTGCGACAGTTCCACGCTGGTGGGAGATACCCGGTTGAGGAATACCCCGCTAGTCGACGGTAGGTCGGCACCGAATCTCACTATCTAGCGGGGGAAGATCAAAAAAACAATACACTTGCGGGACTAATGATCTCAGCAGTTGACAAGCCCGGAATTATCAATCAACAGCAAGGATATGGTTTGAAAGTATCCTATGTGAAAATCATTGAGTGAGGTCCAAGATACGATGCCATCAGAAGAAAAATTAAGTTGGAAATGAAAGGGGAATGCAAAGGCAAATAAAAGGCTGTGTTGTAGTAGCAACTTTTGAGTTTATAAGCAATACGAATAGCGAATAAATCAGCAAATAATTTATTCAATATGTTATTCGAAAGAAACCAAAAGTAACGGAAAGAAAAAGGACAAATCAGAGAATGGAAGGGGCAAAAATTGAAGAAATAAGTAAAGTAAAAATGAAGGATGAAGGTGCAGATAAGAGATAGATCAGATAGATAAAAGGTAAAACAGAGAGTGCAACAAAGAAAGGGGGTAAAAAAGAAAATACAACGAAAAGTCAATGAGAGAATAACACTTCTGTACAATGATAAAGAAAGCCAGCCTTAAGACCTTTAAGAGAAATTCAAATAGAACCAGAGAATAGAGAATGCTAAAAGAGGGAGTGAGGAATATTTCCGACAAGAGGCAAGAGTAAGAACTGACAGCAGGTAAGTCAAGAAAATGAAACAAATGAAGGGAGAAGAAAGTAAGCTCAGCAGACAGGTAAGTCAAGAAGTGTGGATGGAATGAAATGATGGAGAAAATCCGGATAGAAAGGAGGACAAAACGTAAATTAAACAGAAATTGTAGCAATGTGCGGCGTTTTACGGGATCCTACATGGAACTGTGACAGTCCCTAATCTATTACTATTTCATTATTGCTATTCACCATATGCAGCCTTTGTTTCTTCTCAGTGTTCTCTCGCTGTGAAAGTGTTCACTGAGACTCGCAAATAGTTTCAGTGAGTTCATCGGCAGAGGCTTGAAAAATATTCAATTATCAACTAGACTGCTTTTTAACCTGTCTTTTAGAGTCAATACCTCCTTTTGTGGCAGTTCTACTCTTATGTAACTCGATGCAATTCCAATCTAAATTTTCTCTAATAAAACAAAGAGAAAACATACGCCTTACTGATTCAAAAACTTCTTATTGACTGTTACTTAAGCTCAACGACAATGCTGTTGCTTCTGCAGCATTGCGAGTCCAAGGGTTCGAGTTCCCCTGGTGGCGATTCTTGAACATAAGCTACACAACTGAGTCGAATTCCTCTACTCTCTTGCGAATTATAATGACGGTCTGCACTGTTCGGTAGTTACCCGCAGTAAATCCAATCAATATCAAGCGAATGGCGAAACTATACCCTAAATAAAGGGCTACGGACCGCACGCGATATTTCCTTCCTCATCCTTGTACCATTTTCTCCTTACATCTTAGACTTACTTACTCACTCTAAACTGCTTCCACGTTGGGAGTGCTTTCAGGTGCTTAGAACATCTCATGTCTGAGGCAGTGTCTGCTTATGGAGATCCTTGAAAGGAGAAACCCTCAAACAAACGTAAAGATCGGCACTGGATCCAAAGGCGGAGGAACATCGCCGCCAACCAGCACTAGACTTATTGGATCAACGACCTAAGTAATTACCGCGCCTGGAATCTCTACTCCGATTTAAACATAATAACACTTCACGGTCACGAACTGAAGAGAGGAACATGGTCATCCAATCGCGAGCTCCCGTACCAAAAATTTAAACCTTAACAAAGCTCCCGATTGGGTGACAGACAGCCTCTCCCCACTTCGTGACTGCGAAGTGCCACTCAAGTTTAAATCGGAGTATGCACCCATTAAAAACCTCGTTACTTAGTACTCTCAGAAGGGAGCTTAAGTAACGTTCCACAAGGGAGCGCCCCAGTCGCGATGGCTGTTGCGCAGGTACGCCACCAACGGCGCAGCGTTGCCATCGTCGGATGTGCATCCCCTCGCGCTACCTTCTCCCCAGCACATCTCCCCGCACCTCTCGCCCCGCCCCCTCCGCCCGGCTCCATGCACCCCCGCGCCGCCGCCGCCGGGAAACTTATTACTCGCATAAATTATTAGAACCCCACGAAACCGTTGCGAGAACTTGCAGTCACGAACGGGTTCGCAAACGCCTCGCCACTTCCAATCGAAGTTCCCCGAGGAGGCCCCGCCCCGCGCCGGCCGCACTTAGGCGCTTACTCCAAGGCAAAGGAACGGCGGCGCCGGGGCCAGGGTGGTCTGGCGTCTCGGCGTTGCGAAGCTGCCAGAAATGTTTTGTTTGCGGAATAATGTGGGGCGTTTTCTTGAGTGAGCGATTGTCAATCGGATTAATGTACCCGAATTCTTCGTTCAAAGACGAAGGATTGCTGCAAACCGGACAGTTTTTATGTTTGAGAAAGTTTCTACTTCAAAAGGAAAGTGAAGATGGTTGATGCATGTCGCAGATTGTTGGCATATAAGACAACTTCAAAAATAAATGATGCATCTGACTTCATTATTTTAGTGTTTACCGCCCTGGTATCACGTCGTTACGCTATTAGAACGCATTATAGCCTTTTTCATATCATACGGTTATTAGTTCTCTGAAATGGGACGAAACGGCGAAACCAACTTTATGGCTGTGACGGGGATAAAAATATGCGACAGTTGATGACTTATTTGTCAAAAACCGCACAGAACAGAACCGAAACTAATAATAATAATAATAATAATAATAATAATAATAATAATAATAATAATAATAATAATAATACAATAATAATAAAGTCACATTATCAACAGAACATTGATTTTCTAAACAAGACTGAGAAGACCTTTTGTGATCGACATAGTTTCACATCTTGCTTAAAAATGACTAAAAATGTTAAGGAGAAGGCAGACCAATAGTAACAGCTATATAGTAAATTAAGACTACTTTCAAATTGGATAATATCAAAGTTTTCCGGAAATGGGTTTGAGCATTGAGTATTGTACCGCAGCTTTGTTTGACAGAACACATCTGGGGCGAAAGTCTGCATGTGGAAATGACGAAAGATGTATTTTCGTCATCAGCAAATATAGTTAGAAGTATTGTTTACAATAGTTTAACACTTGACTGCATGTGTATCCCACTTGAGTTGCAAGAGGGAAAGAAAATATTTATATTCATAACACAAACGTTTTTCGTATAGAATGGCATTTTAGGTTTCTTCTCAACCAAATTTCGCGATTTTTTCTTTAAATGAAAGGTAGTGAGCCCCAGAGGTGTCTTCGCTCGCTACTGTTATACGGTTTTATAGTGTAAACACTACCTTTAAATAATATATTAGTACTAGCAGAACCCGGGCAGACTGCCAGGACCTTTGTTCTGCCCTTCATCTCCCTCTTTCTCCATCCCTCTCCGTCTCTCTGTCTCTGCCTCTCTCTCTCCCTCCCTCCCTCTCTCTGCCTCCCTCCCTCCCTCCCTCTCTCTCCCTCTCTCTCTCCGTCTCTCCCTCTCTCTCTCTCTCCGTCTCTCCCTCTCTCTCTCCGTCTCTCCGTCTCTCTCCGTCTCTCTCCGTCTCTCTCCGTCTCTCCGTCTCTCTCCGTCTCTCCGTCTCTCTCCGTCTCTCTCCGTCTCTCCGTCTCTCTCCGTCTCTCCCTCTCTCTCCGTCTCTCTCCGTCTCTCCTTCTCTCTCCGTCTCTCCCTCTCTCCCTCTCTCTGTCTCCGTCTCTCCCTCTCTCTCTCTCCGTCTCTCCCTCTCTCTCTCCGTCTCTCCCTCTCTCTCTCTCCGTCTCGTCTCTCCTCTCCCTCTCCGTCTCTCCCTCCCTCTCCGTCTCTCCCTCCCTCTCCGTCTCTCCCTCCCTCTCCGTCTCTCCCTCCCTCTCCGTCTCTCCCTCTCCCTCCACGCAAAAACTAGATAAAACAATCTCTGAAGCGGATTCCATATCGTGTTAAAATACACATTTTTAGCAATCTCAACGTTCCAGCATACAGAAATTTCAGTCATTACAATTATGTGATCACTGAATTATTTTTTTTTTGAAATAAGGTAGATAGTTTGGTATTCTTGAAAAGTGTACTACAACGTACAAATCGAGATCCGGGTAAATATAAAACATTTCAATGAAATTTTCATAATTATCAACACAGGGTGAAATATGTTATCCGGCATTCTATTGTTTCACAATTTTTAACCCTCCCTCATTTTATTGATCTTAGGTAATTATTTCTTAACGTCATAAAACGATATTTTTGGGAGGTTAAACTTTCAAATGAATATGCTGTCCTTTTCTCTTGTAACATTTCTACAATTATTCTTTTTTGTTCAATATAATCGCAATGGTTCAACTAGTAACAATAACAAGAACAGTGTTTCTTCCTCACATTACAACAAACTGCTGGAACCTCAATCACGCGTGTGTCTGTCACGTTCGCCACACGCGCGTTCGGCGCGCGATCGACGCGCTGTCAGAGACGTTGATTGATTATTAGTGATTCCGGGTGCTTCAACGACTAGAGTGATTATTCCCGTAAGTTTAGTTTATGTTTTCCATCGGGAGGTGCCAGTGATCTTCTCTCACTGGGTGATGAGATCCGGTACCGACCTCCCGTCGGCTAGCGGAGTTTTCCCAAACCAGGCACCTCCCACGAGCGGGGCACCGCCCCTCCCGGGACATGTTCCAAGCTCCCGACTGTTCACGATGTGTGTTAGAGTACTGCATGTAAGTGTGTGTAAGTAAGGGTTGAGGATAGGACAAGGAAGAGGAAAGACTTATCTCTGGCGGTCAGTAACCCGTTTTTGTTAGGGTACAGCTCCGACATTCGCGCGGTATCCATCGAAGAAACCACTGAAAACTACCGATCAGAGCAGCCGGCCGGTAGAATTCTCCTCCAGACAGCGACAGAACTCGCCCTATCTATCTGAAGAGTGTCGAAAATCCTGCCACCAGCGTCGGGACGAGAGAGCACCGCGATCGAGGCGCCCCCGTCAGAGACAAATCGGCACTAAAATAGAGGCGTGCATTCCGCGGTGGCGGGCGGCCGTCTAGACCTACGCTACTAATAATACGCTCGCGAGGGGGCGGACACCGCCGCGCCGCGCCGCATCGCCTCACACAATCATCGCCCCCGCCCCCACCCCCCATCCCGAGCCGCCTCACCGCGCCGCAGTCGCGCGCGCGGCAGCTTTTGTTTGGAGGCGATCGTAAATTGAACATTCCAAATATACACCGCGGGAAATGCATCGCATTGCAATGCATCGCTTCGCGAAACCTACGAGCCGCGGTCAACGCATTCGTAATGCATGACTCGGGGAGAAATAGAAATTTAGACCTTTGCTGTGGTCGCCTATTGTCGGATGAATTGAGGATTGGATTTCTGAGTTGAGGCTAATGAGCTCATGAGCATATTCGTGAGTAAGACTCGAGTCTACTATATCCTCTTCCTCCGTGTTCTTTTCCTTCCTCGTCTTCCCCTTCCTCTTCAACTTCTTCATCTTCTTCTTCTTTGAATTCCATTGTATTATGTTGATTGATTGATTGATTTTTTCGTGTTTCCGGGCGCGTCAACTGCTTCGGTCATTAGTCCCGTTAGTGTAGTGCATGTTTTTCTCTCGGGAGATGGGGTGATCTTCCCCCGCTGGATGGCGAGATCCGGCGCCGACCTACCGTCGGCTAGTGGGGTTTCCCCCTATCCAGGACTCTCCCACCAGCGGGGCACCGCCCCAGTTGGGACAAGCTCTAAGCTACCGACCGGTCTCCCGGAATATGTGGTTGTGTAGTGCATGTTAGTGTAAGTGTGTGTGTAAGGGAAGAGGATAGGACAAGGAAGAGGAAGGACAGATCGCGCACGGTTTGTGGCCCGTTTGATAGAGTACTGCTCCGGCATTCGCCTGGTGTTGATCGGAGAAAACACGGAAAACTACCGATCAGAGCAGCCGGCCGCTAGAATTCTCATCCAGACAGCTGTATTATGTTGAATTATGTATGGCAACGAAAGGCGTAAGAATGACTGGTATTTCACAAAAAAATCTCAAACGTATTAAACAAAATCGGAATCGGTTTGCTAAATCTACAAACGTCGTTTAGGTAGATTATAGTGGATTTTTGTCTGATCATGTATCTGTGAAATTCTTCAAAATATCAGTCGTATAAGTAATCTAGAATGCAGACCCGAGAGGAAGAAGAGCTAGATACTCTATTACATCCGCTCGCCCTTGGCCTTGCCAGGGATTCGTAGGTAGAAGATTCCATTTTGGGAAATACTCTGCGGAACGTGAAATCATGCTATCAATGTCTGTACCACTTCGCCACGAGTACGCAGGTAGTTCGCCGGGAGTATAAATGAGTACAATAAGTTGCTATGGCTAATCTGGTGTTAAGAAGGAGGTATCTCTTCCAAAATAATGCTACGAAATTATTACCTATTTTCCCAAAAGCAGTAGTAGGAACGAAACAGCGAAATACTTGATTCTCTGACCGATAGGCTCAATGACAATTCGACTGACAACCGAAAGAGTAGTAGGCAGGAGAGCATGAAGTCAGGGAGATGAAACTTAGCTACAATATGTCTATTTGAATTCATCTTTCTGAAATTCAGAGGGCATTGGACTTTCGTAGAGAAAATGCACAAATAAATATACCATTAAACATTAACTATGATTATACTTATATTTAAAATACTAAATGTTTTCATTTAGAAAGTAATTTGAGCTTTCCCCAGAACCAAAGTTCATGATGTTTGCTTTAAACGAAAGGTAGTGAGTTCTCATCATGTGCTGATCTAGTAAACCCTAAATTTTAAGAATATCTTAAAATTAATAGAATAAACGGTGTGCACTACAACACACATGTTCAGATCATGACAAATATATACCATTTTAATAACATTTCCAGAAATAATAAATTAATCCTGGGTTCAGGGAGAATAAATTTTTTGTTCAGTATTTATAAACCACCCTCATTTTATGGTTTTAAAACATGAAATAATATTTGGGAAGGTGGGTACAATTTTCCGAACGGTGCGTACGATGTACTTTTCTGTTGTGATTTTTCTTGAGTTCATCCTTTGGTGCGATGATATCACAAGCGTTCGGCTTGTATTGTTCTAAATAACTAAATCAAAAATAAATTCTTCGCAACTAATAAATGGTGCTTGGGATTTTTTAATTTATTTTACAATTTTAGTTCCGAAATTAATTTCTCGGCGCTTGATTATTTCAAAAAACAACTATCTTAACATTTTTTAATCGTGAAAGTTCATTTTGTCTTGCCAGTGTAGGCAATGCAAAACATTACACAGTGCAAATGTTTTCGTTAAAACACGCCGGGTGATTTATAATGCACAGGACGAGGACATTCATTACAAGCACAAAACAGTTCCCAACGAAAAGATGCGTTCGAGAATACTTGATGTCACAGAGGTATTCCGCGGTGGCACTCACAACGCAGCTGCCGAAGCACTATGCTTGGAGATGCCAGAGGAAAAAACACTACGAGCTATTTCTGCCCGCGATGCTAAACGGTACTTTTTGTGCCGTTCCGTGTCGCGCGGAAACAGGGACTGCGAGGAATCTCTTGGAATGCAACTCCTACAATCTTCTCGCGCTTAAAAAAAATTAATTGTGAACGCCCTGCATGTTCGCTACTAAATAAACACTTGTTCTCCTGCGGATGGGCAAACAAGTAATGAGTATGAATGTTGCAATTCTATTCGCGTAGTTTTGCGAGACCTTTGTTCCTTGTCGAGTAAATTATCCTCCTGGTGCCATTGTCCTATCAGAAGAGTTGATCAACGAGAGTGTAGATAATTGAGATTCCTGAGCAATTATTAAATGATGAAGAGGGATTTAATTCAAAAGTTCTTGAACTTTGTGAGGTCTCACTATCACTATAAATTTATTATAGCAACGCGATGAAATTTTACTAAATGAGTTCTAAATATATTTCTGGCTAAAGTTATTTGACTTCTTAAATTTATTGAAAAT
The DNA here is from genome assembly GCA_011170035.1 of Teleogryllus occipitalis. Lineage (NCBI taxonomy): Eukaryota > Metazoa > Arthropoda > Insecta > Orthoptera > Gryllidae > Teleogryllus > Teleogryllus occipitalis. Next base: position 28,351 of record BLKR01005096.1, on the reverse strand, counting down.
GTTGTATTCATTAAATTTAATATAGTACGTAATACGTATCAAAACGTTAAAAAACATAATTTATTAAAAGTTTCTTTAAATGTAATGTAGTTAATTACAAAAAAATTACAAAAATCTGGAAGAAACTTCACAAGACATTGAGCAAAGCGTCTGTGCCTGCATACTAAGCTGAATAGATTAAACGAGATGGGAGACTAGCCCCTGATCCGAGAAAACACGGAGCAGGATAGGAGGAAAGTGCGGGAAGTAGATAACCGTGAGGATATGATGTGTTTTTATCCAAAAATTGTTGTGTATGTGCGTCTTTATGTACGTATATTAATGATAAAACAATACATTTTGTATTTGTATTAATATTTACAAAACAATAAATTTTACCCTCAATTTGAAACATTAAAACTTTATAATATTATAGTTTTCGCTTTAATATTTTTACTTAGGGACATATATGAACTATTTTCATCAACATTTTAAATAAGGTGAATGTACCTGTATGACTTGATACACGTTTATGGTAACTAGTTCGCCAGTTGAAATTTAAAGTGAACGTTCGCCCTCAAGTTACCTTTATTCTATTACTTATTTCTTAGGTACACCATCAATGAAAAAGCGCTCGCAGATAAATTTGTTGGGGAGAAGGGAACCATGAACGACTCGACCAGCTATTTACGGAAACACGAACTTGTCGCTTTTCACATACCCCCCCCCCCAGACCACCGCGTACTTCAGGGAACATATACCACAGTTCCACAGATGTTTACATAGAGGAAGTGGTGGTTCGTATTTGGCAACCAGGCCCCTACCAAGAGAGAAAATCGTCAATTCCTAGTATGGAATTCGAACTCGAGTGATTTTAAATGAATTTAAAGTGAATATTTCTAACTTTTATAATATTCACGATATTCTTTAGTTCAAATGGAACTTATTACACTTCTCCACTCACCCTCCCAAACGTCACCATCCTGTTTTCGCAGATAAAGCATGCAACACAGTTACCATTCACTAAAGGAGACTGTTATTCTTTTCTAAAACAACCATCATCCAAAAAAACCGTTCTGCACGCAAGGGGGATGTGACGTCACGACATCCGGGGCGCGAGGTCTTGTGCTGCACACGTGCTTCAAGGGCTTCCGGTTACTGAGAAATGAGGTTAAACCCGACGACGCTAAATCTGTCCAAGCTCTTGTTCGTTTTATTTAAAGACCTACTGGAAAAGGACGCAGCAGTACCTGAAATGAAGGGGAAGGAGAAGTTGAGAGCAATACAGACCAAACGTGGTTTCAAGAAAGCGAAAAAAGCTAATGATGAATGATAATCTCTGGGAAATGTTTTTCCATTGATTGATTAATTATTTCGTCTTTCCGGACGCATCATCTGGTACGGTCATTAGTCGCGTAGTGTGTGCATGTTTTAATCACAGGAGGAAGCAGTATTCTCTCCTCACTGGATGCTGAGATCCAGAACCGATCTACACTTTGGCTTGCAGGGTTTTCCACATCGAGAAGCTGTTCCAGCCGGTAGAAGCTCTTTGCTGCTGTTATTTTTATGTGTGAAAATGTAGTGCATGTAAGTGTATGTGTGCATGTAAGTGTGTAAGTAACGAGGAAGTAACGATCGTGTGTGGTCCGTGGCATGTTTTTAGTGTATTGTTTCCACATTTGTCTGGTGTTGACGGAGGAATCACGGCAAATTATTGATTAGTGTAGCCGGCTGCCAGAATTCTCTTCGAGACAGAGCATGGATTAGGCCTAGTGTCGAGAAACCTTCCACCGTTGGGACTCGATATGCAGTTCATCCGAATGTAAGAAAAACATGAAAATAATGAAAACAGAAAAGTAAGGGCATTTATATTCGACGGTTAATTTACAAACATGGAAAGGAAAAAAAGTTAATTTGTGCTTTCCCATTAGTATATTATAACTATTTATAATATGACCTATTCAACGACAGACCGTGTTTGTCAATTACGATAATTAAATGTGTGTACACCGAGAAATCTTTCCGAAGTTAATTGAAATTAATTGTAATAATTCTATCCAATTAATTAGATTATGTGTCGATCATGTTTTATTGAATTAATTATTCTGATATTACCTGTTTGTAATTATGACAAGTAATAACATTCTGAAATCTGGAATGGCTGTAGGACTTAAAATTATGACGAGCAATGAAATCGATACCGTTTATCACGTACTAAATACTGCACAGAGAGCATCGCAAAGGGTATAGCCGAATAAGGCGGTGAAAAGTGCCCCCAAACCAAATCGATAATCGCGATGCTCATATAAAAGAGAATACAAAATGACGTAGATTCACAAAAAGCAGCCTCCTAGGGCAATCAGTTGCAGAGATACGAGAAACGTGTTTTGCATGATTTATTTTTTTCTCAGCATCTATTGCGTGTATCAGGTTGAAAAGCATTACTGTGTCGGAAAAACATACTTCAATTTGAAGATATTTTTGTCAACGAATTTTGTCGCCAAATTCATATAGAAAAAAAATTTTTTGAAGTTCATTTTCAATGTGATGGTTCTAAAATGGGTCTTATAATATTCTATAGCATATATTGTTTTCAGATTTTTAAACAATGTGGACGGTAGTAAAATATTAAAACCAATTTTTTTACTTTAAACATTTGAAATTCGCACCATTTTAGTTCGTTTTGGTAAGTTTATTTTAAATCTCTCTGTTGAGAATATAACTGCTCGGAGTAATTTACGTAATCCAGCTTTCTATCCAGGTTATAGCACCTCATTTGGTTCCGCTTTTATCGCGCTGGCACCAATCGTTTTTTGTTTTGTTTTTGTATCACCATAACAGAGGATTCACTGGGGTGGTCTAGGATACAACTCATTGATTGATCGATTGATTAGGCCCGTAAACGACTAAGGTCATTAGTTCCGTAAGTGTAGCGCATGTTTGTCCCTCGTGAGGTAGCGGAGATCTTCCCCAGCTGGATGGTAAGATCCGGTGCCGACCTTCCCGTTGACTAGCGGGATTTTCCGCTACCAGGTATCTCTCGCCAGCCGCGATAACCTTGAAGCTCCCGAAGATTAGAGCTTGTGCCGGCTGGGGCTGTGCCCCGCTGGTGGGAGAGTCCTGGTTAGGGGGAAACCCCACTAGCCGACGGTAGGTCGGCGCCGGATCTCGCCATCCAGCGGGGGAAAATCACTGCCATCTCCCGAGAAAAAGCATGCACTACACTAACGGGACTAATGACCGAAGCAGTTGACGCGCCAGGAAACACGAAAAAATCAATCAATTAATCTAAGCTCCCGACCGATGATCCGGCATGTCTGGTAATGAAGTGCATGTAAGTATATGTAAGGGGTGAGGATAGGAGAAGAAAGAGGAAGGAAAGATCGCGCGCGGTTCGTGGCCTGTTTATTAGGGTACTACTCAGGCGTTCGCCTGGTGCTGATCGGAGAAACCACGGAAAACTACCGATCAGAGTAGCCGACCGCTAGAATTTTCCTCCAGACAGAGACTGAATCCGACCTAGCTATTTAGCTAGTCTCGAAAATTCTGCCATTCGGAATTCGAACCTGGGAACTCCCAGTCAGAGGCACAGCCGTGATATCAGTTACCCTGAGCCACCTCTCCCGGCAGGATACACCTAAATATGCAGCGGTACCCACCGTCACTACTCCGTAACCTCCAGGATTCGCCTCAGCAGCGTTATGGATTGTTTACACATCTGAAATCTAACAACATCCGGACGTAAAGAAAATGATTTGGATCCGCTGTGCCTGCTTATAATAGTCAGCATCTTAACAGCACCCAAATGCTTACGCTAGCTGATTACTCGTTTTCATCTTTTAGTAAACCCCTCCAATTAGAAAATTTCCATTTTGACCTGCTACGGGCGAATCAGCAATGAATATTTACAGATCCTTTCCCGCAGGAAGGAGAATTCACGGGCCTGCACCGTAGGTCAATATACAACCCAGGCCAGCGAAGCCGCGCCCAGCGCTGCCATGCTCCATATATAGCATCCAACAGCGGCCGCAGCCGTTCCGTGGAGCTGACAGTTCGCACGTCAGCAGGCTAACAGGACCCAGGCGCTAACTTTAATGCTCTCTGTGAGGCAGACGGCACCCGAAGAACGGATCTGTTCTTTCATGAACCAAGAGGTACTGGTACTTGCGGTAATGTTCAGTTTTCTGTAGACGATTTTATCTTCGCTTACCTTTTGCATCTGTTGCTTACAGTTTTGCAACAGAAAATCCATTGTTTCACTCGTTAGAATCCAGCCCAAGCCGAGGTAGAGGCAGTGTGGTCTCCGCATTGTCTTCAGCAAGATCCATACCGGATGAATCAACCGTTCGTTAGTCATTAGTCTAATAGGAACGTGACACTTACGCTGACTGCTTAGTGCTCGCTAAGAGATGAAGGAACCCGGAGGGAACCCGCGCCCACCCATGAGCCGAAAGATACCGGTACTTGGGAAAAAATGGTAGAATTTTAGCTACTGTAGAATTTTAGCTTCTGTTGTGACGTCTTGGCAAAAGAATACAAACCCCAACTAAAAAGGTATGTACACCATATCTTAAATTATTTACAGGATGTAACTCGCGACTTGTTTAGGCGACTCAAAGTCATTCATGCCTTCTGGTGACGTAAGTTTTTTTTTAGCTGGGAGAGAAGTTATCGACTCTCTGACACACAACCACAAAACTTCTAATGAAGAGAACACGAGTTGGGGTGAACCCAAATACTTATAACTACGGGTGCCTTCAGAATACCATTAAATACAAGACATTCAAAAAGTGACGGAAAAATTTAGTGAGAATTCATTGCGTTTAAAATGACATATTTGAACGTTTAAAAGGCCATAAACAAATTTCGTTCGAATATTACTTTTCATAATGAACAGTTCGGCTTAGAATTTCTGACATTGGGTTTGATTTGCCTTGACTCTCGGATAGTCACGATTCATTGTCGCCTCGTCAGAAAGCTCTCCCTTACACTCCCGCTCAGTCCCCGAGCATCGGTCTACCCAGAACAGATGGATGCCCTTCTCCCACGAACCACGAAGGGCATCCACCTTCCACCACCACCCCCAACCGCAGGCGCCGTTAATTAAAAATATCCCACCCGATACTCACTCCCACGCACGCCGTGCCACCGGAAAAGCCGCACCCACCGCAAAAGGAGGCAGCGAAGAGGGTCCCGCTTTTATCCCCAAACAACGCCCCCTTACGCTCACCAACCCCTCAGTTTACCCCTCCCCCAGCTCGACTTCCCCTACGGTTCCCCTTCTACACCGCAACGCACTAGTAACATCCCACACTCCCCCTCGCCGCACCAGAGGTTCACTTTCCAGTGCCGCGGCGGCGGTGGCGGGCCCTCTTTCGTGGCGCCGGGCTGCGGAGCGCATTTATTATTTTTCTAAAAGAAAATTAGAGGTGGTTTGTCCGCGAACGGGGTTAGGGACATGCGTTTCCCCGCAACCAATAAAGTGTAAATTATTACAAGAATATTCATGGCCGGAGCGCGTCGGTGGTCCTAGCTCGGAGGGTGCCGGCCCGCGGGCTGGCTCGACGGGGGGTTCCTGTGCGGTGGCGGTGCGGCGCGCGGACAGTGTTACAACACGCGTGGCTTTGTAGGGTGGAGCGAGCGCCGGGAGGGGAAGCGGAGGGGAGGGGCTGGGCTGTGTGGCGGCGGCAACCCGTTGAGATTGTTGATCGCGCCGTAATTCTCTCATTATACACGCGTGGCCCCGGCCCTCGTACAAGGTCGCCGTGAACGTGCGCTACGGGGTGGATGGGAAGGTTCCATAGTTCCCCAAGGAGCTGGTAAGGTTTGTTGAGGTTAGAAGTGGTCTACATGGTGCATTAGTAAATGATAATAATAACTTTTGATTAACTGGTGAAATTATATTATTATTTGTATAAACTGTTGTTATTTTATATGAATACATTAGTATAACTTTGTATCTTTTCTAGATTTCAAATATGTCAATGTTACCATGGTCTGATACTATATCTCTGTGGTATGTGTTCGAGACCAAAAATTTGACAATAAACAAAACAAAACAACAACAATAATAATAATAATAATAATAATAATAATAATAATAATAATAATAATAATAATAATAATAATAATAATAATAATAATAATAATAATAATTTTAGAGTCAATCCGGGTAGCCGAAATCGCTGAGGCAATAGTTCCGTAGTGGTCTTGGAGCGAAGGATCGTAGTTTCGAATCCCACCTCGGGCATAGTTGTGTGTGTTTGTGTCAGTATGTTTGTGATTGTCCATTCACCCTTCATCATCATCATCATCTCATCCTTCATTTTACCAGGGCTAACAACCCTGAGGTGTAAAAATGGTTTCGCCATGTAAGTGCTGATCCCCCCTGAGAAGGCCACGTGCATTTGCTCCCGGGAGAACATGACTGGGCCTCGGTGGGTACAAGTGGCTTAGTGATACCAAGTGGCATGGCAAGTGGGAGTGGTATTAAGTTGGCATTACACCTTATATGAATTTACAATAACAATTTTTTGTTATTTACGTTTGTAAACACGCACTTAGCCCCTTAGCAACCAACCATCTAAATACTGCTTTAAGAGCGCGTCCATAGCAACGGCCGCTAAAATATTTTTAATGGACTCTCGATCATTTTAGCGGCCGTTGCTATGAACACTATGGACTCTCGGGTTTAGATTCTGCTTGCATTAGTAGAAAAAACATTCAACTGTCTGATCACAAACAAAGCATCCAGTACCACCAACCCTTGCTACAGAAAATCAAGAGTAATGACAATTCTGAACTCGCGAAAGTGATAAAAGTTTATTTTTAATAAGCGATAAACTAAAATAACAAAAAATAACAAAAATCATTGTATGTAACTCGTCCTCTATTAGTCTTTAAGGACTTAGCCGGAAGGTTCCGGCTGCGTCCTTAAAGACTCGTTTAGAGAACTCGTTACATAAATATCTATTAAAGTCGAGGCGATGATGCTTTATTAAACTCTAATTCATTGATGTGTGGCTCCAAGGAAGATTTAGGGGTTTATTCACGTGAGAGTCAATACTCGAATGCTTGTTCTAACTACAAAAAATCTTGGTGACAAAATGTCTGTTCTCTTGAGTAGGAATGGAATTATGAAACTTACTATGAAACTGCGAGCCCCGGACCCCGTGGAAGTTGTGCTGAGAGGTGGATAGAAACAACGACCCCTAAGGAGTTGGAACAGCTTGTTACAATTAGTTTTCTAGGTGGTGCATTACGAATTAATACAGTATGAAACTCGTTTACATTGATATGTGACTCGAAGACATTATTTGAAACTAAACATAAATATATAACTCGAAGGCAGTATTCGAAACTAAAGGTACATTCATGTCTCAAATTCTCCTTCCATCTGCAAAGAAATATCGGTGACCAATATTACTATAATTTATTAATTATGAAATGGCGATTGATAATAAACTGTTTAAACAGATCCTAGTCAAATCTGTTACGATTGCGGTATGCTTAAAGTTCAATTTTATCACTAGTGCTACAAGTGAGGCGATGCTCAAGTGTTCAGATAAAACTGAATGCAACAAAGAAAACAAAATACTTTCGTATGATCAGCTACAATAGTTGATCTTAATATTAAGTAGTACCCAATTAAGTGATTTGTATACTAGAATTAAAACAAAACGAAAGTCAGTAAGACTTTCTAAAACATAGTGTACGGTAAAAGTGATTTTATTTTGCTGTAGGATTGCGTATCGGTCTCTTGTCGCAACATTTCCTACTAGCAAAATAAAATGTCACCTTAACCACTCGTATCCTATATAGCTATTTTAAACACACGTGGCCCTGCCTCCTTACGCAATCGCCAAGACGTGTTTAGGCACGAATGACCGGGGTAAGGCAATGGTTCAGAAGGAACTGAAAAAAGGAGTTCAGGTTATGAGATGATTTTCTAAGACGGTGAAAGCACTTCGCTTCAATGACATACTAATTTTATGTTCATCGCTACTTGATGTTCATTGAAATTATGGATCTCACACAACGTATGAGTCAAAGACGATGTAAATGCCTCCAGCTTAATAATTCAACCGCATGGTGTATTTGTGGAGTTGGTGAATCACACACACATAAACGTTCCTTGAGAATGATATACATTCTGTTAATGTTGCTCGTAAACTTCCTCGAAGAATGTAAAATGCTAATTCTCTCGTTTCGGCGTATTACCGTTTTAGATACGATAAATATTTTCATGTGTTGTCTGAAACATATTTCTCTTTTAAAACCTACCATTGTCAGTGTGAATAATTGCATTCAATTATTCGGATACATTTTTTCCGGTTCCTTCACGGTTATTTTACATGTTATCAAACTCCTACTAGGGATACGTTTTTACTGATCAACCAAGCTAGTTAGATATTTTACATACAAAAATCACAATCTGAAATTGTTTAGAAAACATCTATTTAGCTTTAGTTGTAGTTAACTAGGGATTGTTTCTTGGGATTAATCTAATTAATTGATATATTTTACGAAACATCGTAATTAATAATGTAGACTTTTAATTTTGAATCCCGAAACTGATATGAAACCGTATAATATTTCGTCAAATTTTAAATATATTCCGACAAAATAAAAGCTACATTGTCTAGTTTTCAAACATGTTTAGAAGAAGAACAAACGATCTATTCAAAAACTGATCTTTACATTGAATTCGGAGAAGTTACAGCTTTTTCTTGGTTCAATGTAATAATAATTTCATTGTGTCTCTACAAAAGCATTGGACGCAAAAGCAATACGGTTTTTGAGATTGCATATTTATGTGGAGGTGAAAGCTAGAACACAATATAAAGACCCTCACGAAATAATTTTAAAACAACAGAATAATTTTGTCGATCGCAATTTCATGTATGTTTTTTTTTTCTTCTTGTATAATGTCGATTTTTTTCAGTAAGATACGTTTAGGAAGTGGCGATTTCTTACACAAAGATCCTCTCTGATCAACGCTTGAATTTATAAGAAACCTGCTTCGTCATTTGTAGCGACAACGTATGACAATTACAAATACTATCATAACACGATATATTATTTAAAGCGAATTTATGTGTTGATGTAAAGTTTAAATTTAATATCACTCTTAAATAGCTACCCTGCGAGAGACATCCGGCAATCTACTTGTTTGATTTGATCCATCAAAAAACAATAATAGGTTAAAATCCAATGAAATGTTAAGAATACAAAAACATGCATTTATTTCTTTGAATTTGCCTCTAGAAAGAATGTTTTCTAGATAGGTTGTAATAAGTAGGTGTTATTAATTACTTTGGCTAATGAATACTTTACTGGGGTTTTTATGTACTGGGTACCGCAAAGTATTTGTTACATTAATATAGCAGCCCTCCGGAAATGTAATTGAGAAGGTTAGTTTTACAAGATGATCACCAAGGAAAGTGCCATTTCTGATCCTGCAGAATGTTTCCCTTGTAAGCACCCCTTGATCACTACGAGTACCATATTGAAAATAGTTCAGGATGTTCATGAAAATGGTTCAGGAAGAAACAAACATCTGCCCGCAACGTGATCTACATGCCTCCAACTGCCAAATTACCACCAGAGAGAAATAAAAAGTTTAATTGAAAATTATACAAAACGTTTATTTTAAGTTTAGCAAACTTCCCATAAAATGTTCTCAGCAACACAATATCTCGTATATTTCATTTTATAAATTATTTTAACTCCAACCTAGTTTTAAACATTTATCACGTATTTTTTTAAAGAATTTTCAGCGATACATACTGATTATGCCACTCACTGAATTTGGTCATAAATTGACTCAATTAAATAATTTTGTTTTACTTCTAGCTATACATCCATTTCGCAAGTATCTGAGAAGCAAATTATACTATTAGGAATTCTAGTGGAATCGTTGCCTGTTTATTTCAAACAACTACCTATCATATCGCCTTGTCGTCAGGGGTTTTCTCATGACCTTCGAAAAGTGACTAAGATTTCAGGGCATGCAGATCTCCCTTAAGGAGTGCCAGAGAGGGAACCCTTTCCCTTGTGAAAATGGCTCTTCTATAAGGAACATTATTTTATAAGTACTAAAGCTAATATTCCGAAACTTGGCAGGAATGTGTATTAAAGTTCCAGACATAGAAACAGCCAAGCCCTCCCTCTATGCAGGGTTTACTTTATATTAAAAAAAGACTTTAAATGGACGTAGGTCAATAAAATTAGGTTTGTTCCAAAGAGAGAGAAAAAACACATAGAATTTTTTAGAATAAAATAAACATATTTCGAATATTTGAAGTCTGAAGCCTGTCCGGCTCCTCCAAGCAGGTCCGTTGGTAACCTCAGTCGCCCGTCCTTCCGGCGGATGGCGACCGGCGAGGGCGGAGAGGGCGGAGAGGGCGGAGAGGGCGGCGGGTGCTCGATGTCACGTGGCGGTCGTCGACCTGGCGCTCCCCGAGGAGCCCTCCTCCCTCTGGAAGAAGATTCTCGATGGCGGCGCGCCCTCGCGCGCGCCCCTCGGTATTTCGGGGAGTGAGTCAGCCGCCCCCGCCGCCGCCACCGCCGCCACCGCCTCGGCGCGTCCGGTCGCCGCCACCGCGCGCTAAGAATACTGCCTGCCGCCGCCGCCGCCGTCACAGCCAGAGACCCCCCGCAAACCTCACCGGCAACCACGCACACAGTGGGCCCAACCCCCGGCCAAGCGAACCTGCGTCCGGACGAACATGTTTCTATCCTGGATTTTACATTATTGTCTGTGAAGTAAATATGCTGTTACGTTGTCATACACTCGGAAGGTTGACCACCACAACAGTGACGTCACTGTTGTGATGTGTAAGGTCCCGATTGGATGGCACCGTATCAGCTGATGACGTGTCACAGGCAGCAATGTAAAAATCGCAGTAGACTTCCTTTCAGACAAGAGAGAGCGGTATGGTGAAATCAAATATATGTGAATGAAACGGCTCTACACAATTCATTGGTACTATGTACATACAATGAGTATGTGCATGTTGTATGTCGGGCTAGGAAGTTGTCTGGAAGATCCCGCAGAGTCCCTTTTATTTTTATTAATTTACCGTCAAAACATTGGACACTTAATGAGACGTTTTATGGGGAAAAGTGTACCCCTTCAGCAATTATGCTGGCAGTGATCAGAACACCTTTACAGCTGTTGTCGGGACGAATATTATGAGATCTGGGATATTGGTTTGGAGGTACTAAAGGCTGACGTGTGCATGGCGCTTTACGATATGTGCTATACTCTACTATATGGAATGAGCATGTCCATGCACGTATGTCGAGCTGTGCTGACTCGAAGCCTACGCAAGTTATTTCGGCAACCATGCCAGCAGTGGTCCCAACATCCAGCTACAGGAGCCATCGCCAAGAACATAACCGAGTATAAGGGCTCGCGCGCCACATCAGGCGAGAAATCGTAGGTACAATGATGGCGGTGTCTGAGAAACGATCCTTCCACATTCGGAGGAGAGAGCAATGAGAACGACCATCCAAGTTATTTCTAGAACCGTCCATATTACGACGCAAAACCGGCACCCAACCATCGTCGGTATGAAGCTGCTGCCTGCGCGCAGACGCCATCTCTAGACAAGTGTACCAGCATGACGGACGGTACGCTGCGATTTTGGCTCAACTTCAAAGCTTTTCTCAGATTCATCTAAACCTATACACAGAGTAGACTACACTATTTCAGACTTCTTTTTATCAAACCGGATGATATAAAGTACATCACTGGAGACGATTTTTAAGAAACTATTAATGTAATTAAAAGGATTCGCCTTCAGTTCTTCGCTACAGTTCTTCTAGAAAATTTCGGATTAGTAGAATTAATTAAATTTGATCAGATTTCCACTCAAATTATATAGAGGAAAGAGACAGTTATGTACTCTACATATTTACGTTAGTGAAATATTTATAATAGTAAGAAAAAAGTTAAGCGTGCTTTCATCGTAGTTTTCTCATTACCATCTCACTTGACTTTAATCACCAACGATTTTTTACAATTTGCATTACAATAGTAACAATAAAAAATCCACCTCCATTTCAGAAGTAGTAACTACAATGTTCCCGGAAATATCATGCTTTATTGTCACTTCTAAAATTATTGTCACATTTTCTCAACACTGTTTTCTATTGCGTTTCCAAATTCTTTCGGCAGCTGATCTCCATAAACTTTGCCTCCGGCAAACCAAGTACTATACTATATTTAAACCGATGACAGCTTAGACCCCTACTCTCTCTCTCTCTCTCTCTCTCTCTCTCTCTCTCTCTCTCTCTCTCTCCATCCCAGAGATAGAAGATGTCCACACCCTCTTTGTGTGAGAGTACTTTAAGCAAGGGTGCCTCCTCAAAGAGCTTGATGACAGGACATCAGGTTACGTCTGAGGGGGAATTCCTTGAAAACGTGAACGATGTTTCCAGGAGCGGCAATGTCTTTGGTCATTATTTCCGTAAGTGCATAGCAAGCTTCTTTTAATTACGGGAGGTAGCAGTGTTGTTCTCCAGCTGGATGGTGAGATCCGGTACCGATCGACACGTAGGATTCCGATTAGGTATCTCCCTCCTCCCCTTTAAAAGAAGTTATTTAAATTAATTTTTATACATGATTGTTCTTATGAGTACGTACAAGACAACATTCTCTGTACATTTAAACTAATTATGAAAAAAGAAAACAATGGACTTATAACTATAAGACTGCAACATTAAATTGCAATCTTTAATTATACGTTCAATTCCAGTAGTACTCGAATACCAGCAGTGGGTTTTGATCATCCACTGCGTATAAGAGGAATGCTCAAATGACGGGCAGTTTTTTTAAGGTTAATTAAGGGTACAGAAATATACGCCAACAATATCCCCAAAAGTCATCTGAACACTACTACGACTACAACAACAGAATATGGAATCACTGGAGGCATTTCCTATTTCTTCTCTTCCTAGAACAGCATTTGCTTCAAAAGACCCTCGGCTTCCCCAGCGTACCTCAAAGGCAAACGTATATTCCTGTCTATAGTTTTAATGACATTCCGTTTTTAAACTTAGAATTCTCCAATATCCACTAGATTTGATCATAAAAGCATGAAAGTAAAATTCTATTGAAGCAAGGAAAAATAATCCGTTATAGTAAATTAGAATGATCATTTCAAGAATTTAGAATTCTTCATATTGTATCATAAATAAGTAGCCAGTTGTATTTATCCTCGATAATTTCATATTTTCTCAATATTATCAATACTAATCTATCATAAGACAAAGTTAAATATAACGTAAAGTAAAACTCTTTGTAGACAGAAATTATTCAGAACTGGTTTGAAAACATTGTCTTCGCGTAAATGTGGGTACAAAAATATATTCGAATGACCAAAATTATGTTCAATTTAAAAGAAATTCTTTGATTTATTATTTTAATTATATTAACATTTAAATTTGAATTGACAGTGTGTGTTGACAATAAACTGACAAAAGGAAAGTGACTTCAGAATTAAAGAAAAAATCACCTCTTGAAGTCAAGGTAAAAAGTAAGTCAAGTCGCAAATAAACAGGAGAAAATGTTTCTGCGTTTTAATTAGATTAATAGAATTGAATTATATCTCTAACTTGTATGACGTTATCCCGGGAAAGGCTCGAAACGTATTTCGGTTTCAATTGACTCCACCGGAAATTTAACACGGCATTCACTTTGCGGACCCCCGACTCGTGGCCTTTGGCAAAGCTGAAGGCCTACATGGAGCGAGGCCAACATTTCTCCTTCCCTCCAGACACCGTTGAATCCTTCGGACCCGGTAGTCTCACGCTACACACTTCTATATCACCACCATCACCATTATCACCCTCACTGCTGGCTCTCCTTTCGGATATTTCGATTTCTTGCACTCTCTCACATGTTCCATTGCCCTCGCTCTCTCCATAGCCTCGTCGCTCCGTCCTTACCATAATTCCCACTTTTAGATTTAAATCTCACACGTCCAATAACTGTCTCCCTTCATTCACTTCAAATAAACAACTTTTTAAAACTTAGCAGCGAAGAGTGAAACACTGATTTTTAAACATTATAATTAAATTGCAATAAAAATGAGGACGTGCCTTCCCTCTCAAAGACCACAATGAAACGAAAATTTAGCTATATTAGACATCTTATCACCATTCCAAAGCATTGGGGTGAAAATGGGATTTTTCATCCATTTTTTTAACCATTGCAGAAATAGTGAAATTGTCTCTTTATTTGATTCTGAAGTGTAAATGTAGCTTTTCTCCCCCGAAACGACACATACAGTTCTAATCGTTTTCGAAGATGAATACACTAATTAATTAAAATATGAATAGGACATAATGGTATCAACAACAATAATTAAAATTAACAGTTTATGGATACTGCAGCAATTGATGGATACTGAAGGTGACTTCTAAGTATTGTAAACGAACTTTCTTAATATCTATCGTAATACCTGCCATCGATTTCATTGTTTCTCTGCAAATAAGACCTAAATATCTTCACCTCTTCACTATTTCAAATTTCGAACCTTTGTAACCCGAACTCTTTGATTATTGATTTTTCCCCCGAATTCCTTCAAAATTGAAATATCGCGATTTAGACGTGTTATCCCGGCCCGAAAAAAATCTACATTCTATCTAGTTCCCTTTCTCAGTGAAATCGACCGGTTGAGATGACTCAGAACAACAGTTGCTGCCACTGCATGTGTCTGATCGGGATCGATTGTTTGATTGATAGATAGTGACTCCGGGCGCGACAATTACCGAGGACATTAGTCCCGTAAGTATAGTGCATGCATTTTCATCGGGCGGAGGCTGTGATCTTCCCCAGCTGGATGGCGAGATCCGGGACCAACCCACCATCGACTAACAGGTTTTCCCCAACCAGGTATCTCCCACCAGCGAGGCACCGCCCAGCCATGATAAGCGCTAATCTTCCGACCGGTCTCCCGGCATGTGTGGTAGTGTAGTGTATGTTAGTGTAAGTGTCTGTGTAAAGAGTGAAGATAGGACAAGGAAGAGGACGGAAAGATCGCGCGCGGTCCATGGCTCGTTTGTTAGGGTACTGCTCCGGCATTCGCCTGGTGTTGATCGGAGAAACAACAGAAAACTACCGATCAGAGCAGCTGGCCTCTAGAATCCTCCTCCAGACAGTGACTGAATTCGACTCTTGGCATATAATATGCAATACACTTATGGGATTAATAAGCAGAGCAATTTATGTATACGTGAAATAGTATTAGAACCATTTGAACCGCCATTGCGAAACAATGCGCATCTTTAGCCCTCAATATTGTTTCACTTTTGGTCTTCACTTAGAACCTCCTGGATTTAATACTCCCCCGTCTTCCCAACAGCACATCGCCGCCCCGCCCCCTTCCCCCACGATTCACACCACCTTCGCCTTCGCCCTCGCCCTCGCCTTCGCCTCCGCCGCCCGGCCGCGTACTTCATCACGGCGCGGTCTATGGTTTCATTATCCTTACACGGCCTCCTTGATAAATCGCCGGATTCGCGCCGAGGGTGTTCGCTCGATTGGGCTTCGCCCCCTCGTCGCCCCCGCCGCCCTCGCCGCCCCCGCGCGGGGACCTCATCTAAATAAAAGCACGAGGAGCCCCCGCTTCGTTACTGAACGAGGGGTCTCACAGCTCTGTCTCGCGCGCGCGGCCGGTGGTCGCCCGGCCAGCCGGAAGCGGATCGAGACGCTGCGCAAACGAAGCGGTCCTGAGGCTGAGTTTAGCGCAGAGCCAGCGTTGACCCTATCTATGCACTGAGTGTGACAGGAAGGTTCAGTGGTTCGTGTGCCGGCGATGGTGGGTTTTCATCACTTAGCTAAATAGTCCGGGAGAGGTGCCTCAGTGCATCAACTGATGTATGTTATTACAGTGTCTCTGACCTGGAGGTCCTAGGTTCCAGTCCCAAGGGTGGCAAGATTTTCGATACTAGGTTGTCCGCTAGGTCGAATTCAGTCGCTGTCTGGAGTAGAATTCTAACGGCCGACTGCTTTGATCGGAAGTTTTCTATGGTTTCTCCGATCGGTAGTTTTCTGTGGTTTCTCCAATCCACACCAGGCGAATGCCGGAGCAGTTTCCTAGGAAATGGGCCCACGGATCGCGATGTTTCCTTCCTCTTCCTTGTACCATCGTCACCCCTTACATACACTTACACTAACATGCACTACACTTCCACATATGCCGGGAGACCGGTCGGGAACTTAGTTCTTGTCCTGTATGGGGCGGTGCTGTCAGGTTCGCTGGTGGGAGATACCTGGTTAGAGAAAACCGCGCTAGTCGACGGAAGGTCGGCGCCGTATCTCTCCATCCTGCGGGGGAAGATCATCGCCACCCCCGGATGAAAAAGCATGCACACTGCACTTACGGGACTAATGGTCTCAGTTGTTGACATGCCCGAGATCACTAACAACCAATCAGATAGCTAAATAGCTAGATCGAAATCAACCGCTGGCTGGAGGAGAATTCTAGCAAGCGTCTGCTCCGATCGGTACTTTCACGTCGTTTTTCTGGTCAATACTAGGCAAAAGTCTGCGCAGTACCCTTACAAACGGACCTAGAACCGCGCGGGATCTTTCCTTCCTCTTCCTTGTACTTTTCTCTCTCTTTACACACATACACACAAACACAAGTATTATACTACCGCATATGTTGGGATACCAGTCGGAGGATGAGAATATGTCTTGGCTAGGACAGTGCCTACTTGTGGAAGACATCTGGAAAGAGAAATTTCCTGCAATTCGGACGTGTAGAACGGTTGGGATCTCAGCGGGAAAGGAATCACCAGCACTTTTCGGGATTGAACTTTCACGACTCTATCCGGACTAGTGACCATAGCAGTTGTCATGACAAAAAACATCAATCAATCAATAGAAGCGACCAGACGGCAGAATGCTACCTAAAACATCGGCACTACTAAGGCATGTTCTTAGCTCACGTTACTCGCGAGATATGCCCGATCGATCGACAAAGATGTAGGTTCTCACAGAAGGTAGCGAGGGAGTTGATATGGCTCCACACTAAAGTGATAGCAACAAGTTGCCTGTGAAATGACCTGTTATTTCTTGAATACCAGTGAAGATGACGCTGTTGCGGCCAATGGACAGTTTTTACAGCGTAAAACGCCAACGTTGCATCAGAAACATGTCCTATCGATTCGATGCAGATTCTCCGAAGACGTAGCGAGGGGATTGAGGTGGTACTTGAAAAAAAATGATTCTAACTAGAAACGCCAGCAAAGTTAATCTGTTATTACCTGTGAGGACGACACTTGCGGCCAATAGCCACATTTGATACCATACGACGTCGACGTTACACTAGAAAAAAGTGTTATTGATTCAGGCGTAGGTTCTAGGAGGAGGTGGCGAGGGGATTAAGATGATCAAAGTGATCGCAATGGAAACGTCTACTTTCTTAGATGTGAGGTCAATGGAAATAAATGAGCAATGCTTGAACATGTGAAGCACCGGCACATTTACCCCGACGACGAAAGTGTACATTCAGAACATCTTGCAAGAACGGTATAACGTAGTGCATATTCTAGCTCTGTAGCTTTAAGATGACATGGTGTATATGACTGAGAGAGTTTTTAAAATGGTCAGAGAAGGCATTTGTTTACACCGAAATTGAAAAATTAAATTAAAAAAAGTATACAAGTAAATATGTAATTTGTCCCATTTTACGTCTTCTCACCTTTCGGAGTGAACAACCTCTCGGGCGAGACAATTCTCTCCAGGAGCAGCCAACGTGGTACCAATGAGTTTTCCCATCCATCGCGTCGATGTACTCATGATTCATGAGCCCATACCTCTCCGGCAACGGTGTAAACTTAACAGCCATGTTTACCTCATTAAATGAAACTGTAAGACCGTAACATCTTAATCTAATGTGAAATACCAAAAACTATTGTGCAATATTACTACTTTCTACCCATAATAATAAAAGTTAAGATCGTATACGGGATTCAAACCCCACAGTCGGGATGTTTAGAGTACTTGGGTGCCAAAGCCTCACATACGTACACCATCCAGACCAGCCAGATATAAGGTTCAATGACGAGACATGGTTGAGGCGCACAATGCCGCTTCACACACGCAAACATACATGCGCGAGGTGGCATTCCAAGTCGCGATCATTAGGTCCAAGGCCGCAAAGTCACATACGGCTAATCGGTCTCAGATATCCATGGTGGACAGAACAGTAGATATATTTGCGCATTATTTTAAATATTTATTGTTATATAAAATGTTCATAGCCGACCTGTATGGTCGAGGTGGTTAGAGCGTGTGCCGACTGAGCGCTTCGGTTCGAAGGTTCGAGTCCCACCGTGGGAATGGTTGTTTGTCCCTTGTCTGTCGTGTATGTGTGTTGCCGTGGAAGGTCTTGTGAATCTACTGACCACAGACCGAGGAGCCGGCATGTGTGTCAGTATCTAGTGTGAAGGTTAATATGTGTGCCCATGAACGACATAGTGGATACCCAGAGCGGATAGTCGAAATCGGGATCTCGAAAAGCTCCAGGAAGAAAAAATATACGGTGTTTATACTTTTCATGCATGAGCAATAATACAACTCATTAAATTGTTGCCCTCACCGAATAACTATTCACTGGTCGCGAATTTTGATTATTTCAGTTACTTCCACCGAGAAATTAGTCTATAAATGACTTTCAGATGGGAAGAATTTCGTTTACTGGAACTCATGACCTTGAGGGCTTTCCTGATGATCTCTAATCTGAACCAACGCTTCAGGGATATGACAAATATTATCCTGTTTTTCTGTACTACTATATCTACACTTTCAATTAACATTTCTTCTGATGGGCATATTTTGAATACTGTGTGAGGCACTATTCATTACAATATTAGATTTAAGTACGTCTGCAATACTTGCCCATTCTGCTCAGATTCAACGTCAACATTCTGATCAATACGTTAATTTGCGAATCAATATTAACTTTGTACATTCGCACTTGTTTTCAGAGCAAAACATCAACACCAATAACACTCATTCACCAATTTGCCATGGGTTTCTATTTGTTTTCTTTCAGAATCTGAAACCATACTTATTTTCAACCTCCACCTACAATTAAGTTCACAGACTTCAGTCTCTATGTATTAATCTGATGACCAGAGATCTTACGAGAAAAACTTCAAGACCAACGTTTTCAGATTGAAATGATCAGTGACATTTTTCTCCTAATCTCAGAGTCTATAAAAATATTCTAGTGGATGGTTTGATTACTAGGAAAAACATCTTGCCAAATTTGACATTTAAGAGTAAAAAAAAAGAATCAATCTATATCTAGCTCAAATCCGTATTGCTTTTATTTTTCGATAAGTTCGAGGCCAGATTGCTGTAGAGAGAGACAAGCGCACGGGTTACTCGTGTTTCAATTCATTTGGGAGTAGTAGAGTTCATTTTGCGTAATCACTCAATCATATTTCTCCCGAGGATACATTTTCCGGCCATTGCTCAACGGACTCCAAAAATCAACCTCAAGTAAAAAGTCTTAATACAAATATCTACGAAAATAATATTTCATTTTATTTGATAAATGGTGTTTATGAAACTGAAATTCAATGTGTGAAATAACGCGTATTAACCGATCAGAAAGACAGGAAATATGCATTTAATTCAACAAGAGTAGCTCAAATAAAGAAATGGTTATTTTATGATGCCTAAATACACCTTCTAAGCAAACAACTGCGAGGGCCTATTTTTGTTCCTTTTCAACGAATGCAGGTATTACTAACAAAGAATTTGGTTGGAAAATGTACAATATACTCATTGAAATAACAACCATTCAACTGTCGAACTGGAAACATTTAAGCACATTGGGTGCAATGATTCTTTAACGTCTATTTTATCTATAAGATAAATATAAGGACACTTTGAATTTTTAGGAAAACACCATGTTTTACATTTTGAAAAGAAAAATCAAAGAAAAACTGACTGACGAACAAAAAATAAATTTAAAAATATTCTCTGAACAAAGTGGATTTTTACACTATTGTAATAATTAAAATACTTGCTGACAATAATTTCAGTAATAATCCTTTGTGGATGAGATTTAAAAATATATAAGTAAAGTACAAAGCAAAGAAAATTTAACATTTTCCATTAAATGGTGAATTAAGTCGTCGTCAGGGAAAATTCTGCTGCAAATGCACTGAAAAAAGATTTTCAAATCAATCAGATATATTTAGACACTAAACAACACGACGTGGGGAAGACATTTCGCTGATTCACTCATCTGCTGGATGGAAGATGGATAACGTGAGGAATAAAAAGTTTCTAGTACCTCGTCAACTACTGTATTACGTTTGGAGAGCAATAAAATTCTCGTAGCACTTTTGGAAAAATCACCTAATACTTGAAACCTGAAAGTTTCAAAACCACTAAGAGTCGTTGCTTGCGATTATTAATACAATATAGTTTGATACATTTCAGGAGGGGTCTTGTTCTGACTTAAATTGACTTAAATTTAATCATATTCGTCAAGTTATTAGGCGTGTGATACTTATATTGGTAAATACACAAGAATCTCTGAAAATTTGGTAACTAATTCACATTTTCGTTATAAATAGAAAGTATGGTCTTTGGTGACTGGCGAGAAGAGAATTTCCATCTTCGTTTCTTTCAGCGCAAAGCTACGAAATCCTTCCGGTTCCTCCTCAAGGACGCATTTCAAGCATTCATTCCTTCGGCTCCTCTCCCAACGGCCAATCACGTGATGCACGAAGCACCGGGGCGACGAGGGGCTGCCAAAGCGTGAACGAGCGTGAAGCGAAGGTAAGATAGCGGGAGAAGGGGGCGGGGCCCAGGCGGAGCAGAAGAGGGCACACAGAACTGCCTCGAAGATATTCGCAGTTATGAGAACGACGTCAATAAAACCCGCGCATAAGCCTACACGACTTCCAGGGACCAGCCCTCTTTTAAAGATGGGTGTAAAATTGTCGGTTCGTACATCAGCCTGCCTCCACCCGCCCAAAGTTCCCTTTCGGCTGCCGGCTAACTGCATCCAGGGGCAATAGCGGCGAATAGTGACACAGGTTGAAGCGACTTAGCATACATAAATGATTACTAGGAAACCCCCCTTCAAGCCGAAATCTTCAGCGGGGAACTTCGAGACGATAGTCAGACCACGAGGCAGGGCGCCATCAAAACGCAAATCCGGGAAAAGGGAGGGAAAAAGTTCGAGAGATCCGTAACGAAGCAAGATCGAATTGCACCCTTCTCGTTCGAGAAGGTCGTGCTCAATGACAAAAATAAGTTTTCGAATACACACAAAAAAGCCCACAAACGACAGACGCGGAACGGAAAATAGTTCGAGAAGAATTTCGTAATAAATGAGAACGTCGAAAAGGGAAGAAACATCGGGACCCGTGAAGCGAAAAGAGGAGAGGAACTGAAGTTTGAGACACGACATGGAAATCAAAGAGAGATCAAAGAGAGAGGATGTACGTGGTATTAACGACTCACTTTTGTCTCACATTCTTCAATTTCATAGAGCCTATATAACTCTGAAATGAGATTGAAAGAAGTATTTTCTGAGAATTTAATTTGTCATTAAATTAACTGGTAAGCCAATTACTGCTGTTCATCTTGACAAACGCAGCAAGAAAATTTTCATGTCGTCTCAGTGAATGTTTCCTTACTACATAAGTAACTTGCTTAACAATGAATTTTCAGAACTTACTCTTTGCATCAGAGCGTGTATGATTTTACATTTGAAAAATAATTGATTCTACAAGAATAACAGAATGAAAATGGTTCACAATCCAATATTTTAAAACACATAATGACATTATAGATGACCAAAAACCAATATTAACGGAACAAATAATAAACGTAATAATGAATGAATGAGGAGTATAAGTTATCAATCACACGAAAGATAGAGAGGAAAATGGAAGATTAGGATGAAAAAGCAGTTGCAAGCAACTCACAGAAGATTATACTAACGTATCGCTATACGAGAGAATAAAAAAGTAACTCAGTATATTATGTTTCTATACATTTAATAATAGTTTAAATTTGCAAGGTTATAAGCCATTTCAATACCAGAACCAAAACCATTAAAGCAAATATCAGAAATAGTGTATTACGCAATTATACAGTACAAGATGAAATGAACAACAGCAAAAAGCTGCAGGCGTCGTTCGCAGTAGAAAAAGAAAACGAGAGTATGGCAGAAAAAAAGAACAGGCGGGGGAAAAGCGGTGTGGCAATGGCGGTCGCAAAACCGGGTGGGGAAGGTGAGTGTAGGGTGAGATGATGTCACGGAAAGTGAGGATGTATGAGTGAGGGGGCAAGGACGAAGGGCAAAGGCAAAATAAATACAGAAAGTCAGGGGGTGAATGTGAGGGAGTGAGAACGAGGGTGAGTGTGAGACGAAGAAAGGGTGAGGAAGAGGGTGTGAAAATGAGAGTGTGAGTTGAGAGGATGCATCTGAGTGGGTAAGGATGAGAGTGTGTGTGAGAGAGGATAAATGTGAGTGAGGATCAAGGTATAAGGTAGGGAGTATGAATCAGAGTGGGTGAGAATAAAGAGTTGGTGGTAGGTAGGTGAGGGAGTGGAGTGTTAAAGAGGCCATAAAAGGAAGTGGATGAGGGAGAGAGTGATGGTTAAGGAGAAGTTGTGAAGAGGAGGGGCCTCATTGATAGAGTCGAGAGTGAAGGATTGACAGATTCGGGCACGTGCCCATGGCAGAGGTTGGCGAAGGCGAAAGCGAAAGCGATGGCAACGGCGGCGGCGGCGGCGGCGGAGGCGGTGGGCACGGGATGCCGGTCGTTGCCACCCAGCGGGGCGGACAAACAGACAGGAATAGCGCGACCCTGCCTGCCGTCAGCTGCGCGGGCCTTCTCTGGCGAGTGCGCAGAAGGTAAAAATATGTTTGCGCACCACTGACCTATAGCGTCGGCGCGGTGGAATGCCGCCAATCGTTCACCGTACCGTAGGAACGAAAGCGAAAGTCCCAACGTGCGGAAAAAAAATACAGCAACCGTGCGGATGTGTGGCTCCGACTCAGAAGTTAGTAGTCGTATGAACTAGCGTTAACAGTGAACACTTGTCGGAAATAAGCTAGTAGATCTATCAGCAAATTGCAACGCTTTTACGTTTAAGCAACACTCCTGTCTTGTAAAATAACCTTGCTGTGTAAATAAAAAGCATTATTTAACATCGCTCTGGTCTTTTGTGAAAATTGTTTTTGAAAGAAAGATGAGGGTATAAATGCTCTACATAAGATAAAAGTATAGAGCATGAAATGTATTGAATTCAGTTTTCGGTTTGTCAAAAATATAAAATTTCCTTAATGAATATAAGAAAATAATGTGGCACAGCAAAATAGAAAATATACCATTGTTTTTATTCCTCCTCAAGAGCAAATACCGTGCTGTGTAAAGTTACTTTACTCGCACATTTACAGAACATTACAATGGTATATCCTATTGCATCCGTGTTTATTGGCGAATGAGAATAGGTCGTCGGTTAAATTTAGGCAGCCATTACTTTATCGTGACTGCTGTACAACCATGAATATAAAACGAGAATACAACAGATGTTTTGCATAACAATATTTCGTGATTAAGCTGTATACTGATGCTCTTGCTCCTTGCAGCATGCACATTCAATATCACCTATTTGAATGTTTTTCTGGGCTCTAGAGCACCTTTTTTATACCTCCACTACTAATTTACCATTTGCAAACATTTCAAGATTCGTGTTATGCTCAAACAACTCGAAATTCTTGGTTAACATTTTTATATTTATTCAGATATATTGAAAAAATAAACGTCAGAGGTGTATCGTCATTTTTTTCTTTAGGTAGTCCAATCTCAAAATAATCTCAAGGTTATACGTTTATTGTAAAGACTTACAAAATATTTTAGAATTATGTTTACTTTTCATGATACATTTAAAGGAATTGTTAAAGAAATATCAATTATATGAACTAAAATATATTACCAGAGGCAAAACACTACGAAAAGTATTATAAAATGACTAAATTCTTTTAGGACTATTATTTATAAAATGGGTAAAAAAATGGATCACAAAAGACCGGAAAAAACAAATTTCAGTTGCTTAACACAACATCTTTTCCACATCACTACATTGCATGTGGATCGAAAGTCGCGATCCAGCTCCAGTCGAGCTTAAGCTGGCGTTTCCATCACCAAGCGAGCGCATGACTTCTCAGCTGTTCCCACAGCACATGCAGACCACGCAAAAGACCCTCAATTGACAGCGCTGACGCATATCCACGCGAGAGATGCACCACGACCCAAAACGCGCAGACACTCACCGAGAGAGAACTGGGCGCTGGCTGGCTGACGGCAGCGAGAGGCGACTGGAGCGAGCGCCGGGATCCAGCGGTGACTCACGGAATTTCCAGGCGGGCAGACGACACGCAGACGAAGGTTGCGTCGAGCGACCACTTTTCACGGCGAAAACTCGGCGTAAAATCCACGCAAATCCAAGGATGATAACGTACACTCACTCCCGCACAGATGAGGGATATGAATTGAGCAAATTATTGTGTGAAAAATCTGTTCGAAAAACTTCTGTAGTGGTTAGTTGTAAAATCTAATGACCAGAAATGTGTCACGAAGAAAATTGATCAGTGTGTAAAAGGGTGTGCGGCGGGGGGAGGTGGACGGCAGTATCACAGAGCGCGCGTGGCGAGACGAGGTGGCACGTGGAACGTGGCGACGGCAGTGAGAGGGACGGAGCACGTGTCCGGGAGCTGTGGCGGCGCCAGCGGCGACCGGTCGGCGTCGAAGTGTTCGTGGTGGCGGCCCGGCAGCCGGGCTCGCACTGCGCCCGAGGCGGTGGCGGCGGCAGTGGCGGCGGCGACGGCAGAGACGGCGTCTCCGTCGCCGGCCGGCTAAATATATCGAAGCGTCGGATCGCGCGAAGGAAGGATCGCGGGGCGCGGAAGGGAGGCAGACTGTGGAGATAGAGGCGGCAAGGGCGGCGGTGGAGGAGGTGGCGGAGGTGGTAAAGGCGGTGGAGGCGCAGAGGCGGCGGAGGTGGCGCAGGCGGCGAAGGCGGTGGAGGTGGCGGAGGCGGCGAGGGCGGCGAGGGCGGCGAGGGCGGCGCAGGCGGCGTGGGCGGCGTGGGCGGCGTGGGCGGCGAGGGCGGCGAGGGTGGCGACGGCGGCGAGGGCGGCGAGAGCGGCGAGGGTGGCGAGGGCGGCGTGGGCGGCGACGGCGACGAGGGCGGTGAGGGCGACGAGGGCGGCGAGGGCGGCGAGGATGGCGACGGCGGCGAGGGCGGCGAGGGCGGCGAGGGCGGCGAGGGCGGCGAGGGCGGCGAGGGCGGCGAGGGCGGCGAGGGCGGCGAGGGCGGCGAGGGCGGCGAGGGCGGCGAGGGCGGCGAGGGCGGCGAGGGCGGCGAGGGCGGCGAGGGCGGCGAGGGCGGCGAGGGCGGCGAGGGCGGCGAGGGCGGCGAGGGCGGCGAGGGCGGCGAGGGCGGCGAGGGCGGCGAGGGCGGCGAGGGCGGCGAGGGCGGCGAGGGCGGCGACGGCGAGGGCGGCGAGGGCGGCGAGGGCGGCGAGGGCGGCGAGGGCGGCGAGGGCGGCGAGGGCGGCGAGGGCGGCGAGGGCGGCGAGGGCGGCGAGGGCGGCGAGGGCGGCGAGGGCGGCGAGGGCGGCGAGGGCGGCGAGGGCTGCGAGGGCGGCGAGGGCGGCGAGGGCGGCGAGGGCGGCGAGGGCGGCGAGGGCGGCGAGGGCGGCGAGGGCGGCGAGGGCGGCGAGGGCGGCGAGGGCGGCGAGGGCGGCGGAGGCGGCGAGGGCGGCGAGGGCGGCGAGGGCGGCGAGGGCGGCGAGGGCGGCGAGGGCGGCGAGGGCGGCGAGGGCGGCGAGGGCGGCGAGGGCGGCGAGGGCGGCGAGGGCGGCGAGGGCGGCGAGGGCGGCGAGGGCGGGGAGGGCGGCGAGGGCGGCGAGGGCGGCGAGGGCGGCGAGGGCGGCGAGGGCGGGGAGGGCGGCGAGGGCGGCGAGGGCGGCGAGGGCGGCGAGGGCGGCGAGGGCGGCGAGGGCGGCGAGGGCGGCGAGGGCGGCGAGGGCGGCGAGGGCGGTGAGGGCGGCGAGGGCGGCGAGGGCGGGGAGGGCGGCGAGGGCGGCGAGGGCGGCGAGGGCGGCGAGGGCGGCGAGGGCGGCGAGGGCGGCGCGGGCGGCGAGGGCGGCGAGGGCGGCGAGGGCGCCGAGGGCGGCGAGGGTGGCGAGGGCGGCGAGGGCGGCGAGGGCGGCGAGGGCGGCGAGGGCGGCGAGGGCGGCGAGGGCGGCGAGGGCGGCGAGGGCGGTGAGGGCGGCGAGGGCGGCGAGGGCGGCGAGGGCGGCGAGGGCGGCGAGGGCGGCGAGGGCGGCGAGGGCGGCGAGGGCGGCGAGGGCGGCGAGGGCGGCGAGGGCGGCGAGGGCGGCGAGGGCGGCGAGGGCGGCGAGGGAGGCGAGGGCGGCGAGGGCGGCGAGCGGCGAGGGCAACGAGGGCGGCGAGGGGCGGCGAGGGCGGCGAGGGCGGCGAGAAGCAGCGAGGGCGGCGAGGGCGGCGCGAGGGCGGCGAGGGCGGCGGAGGGCGGCGAGGGCGGCGAGGGCGGCGGAGGGCGGCGAGGGCGGCGAGGGCGGCGAGGGCGGCAGCGGCGAGGGCGGCGAGGGCGGCGAGGGCGGCGAGGGCGGCGAGGGCGGCGAGGGCGGCGAGGGAGCGAAGAGGCGGCGAGGGCGGCGAGGGCGGCGAGGGCGGCGAGGGCGGCGAGGGCGGCGTGGACGGCGAGGGCGGCGAGGGCGGCGAGGGCGGCGAGGGCGGCGAGGGCGGCGAGGGCGGCGAGGGCGGCGAGGGCGGCGAGGGCGGTGAGGGCGGCGAGGGCGGCGAGGGCGGCGAGGGCGGCGAGGGCGGCGAGGGCGGCGAGGGCGGCGAGGGCGGCGAGGGCGGCGAGGGCGGCGAGGGCGGCGAGGGCGGCGAGGGCGGCGAGGGCGGCGAGGGCGGCGATGGCGGCGAGGGCGGCGAGGGCGGCGAGGGCGGCGAGGGCGGCGAGGGCGGCGAGGGCGGCGAGGGCGGCGAGGGCGGCGAGGGCGGCGAGGGCGGCGAGGGCGATGGCCGCTCCTCGATGGTATGTGAAATGTGAGAATGTGAATGTGTGGACGTGAGACGTGCTGTCCAGAGACGGATGAAGTGGAGAAGATAGTCCTGTAAGATGTGAAACGGGATTTGTGGAGATCAGTGTCAATGCCTCGAGGGATTCCAATGTTGGTAATTCCTTGTTGAAAATACAATAAATTTGTTGATATAGTTACTCGCATTTATGGAAATATACATAGCATATCCGATTACTGCCTGAGGTTGTGGAGGTAAAAGCTCTTCACTTGAGTTGCTGGTTTGAATTTCGCGAATGTTTGTAAATGTGTCTCGATAAGATGCGAAAATCCCACACATATTTAAATCATCTCATTTCAAAGAAATCCAGGAAATCCTTCAAGTACTACGGTTGGAATTGAACGTATCGTACGAGATAAGGGCAGATAGGCAAAATAAGAAGAAAGAATTTACACTTCAATTGATGCAGTGACGTATCTTAAGGGAAAAGCGTCGGCGTGTACAAATGGATAAAGTAGAGACATCACATTATACTTTCTTTCCCTAACGCGGAATATATTCATACACTCTCGTTTGTCCGTCAATATCCCCAATATGTCATTATTAGAAAATAATAAGTATGATGCAGGGTGCAGTGAAAATATTATTAGTTTTTATGTGAATTATGAGCTAAGAATGGTTGTTTAGTTGTTGATTTTGTAAAACAAACTAATGATTCATTGTTAGATTGAGAGTCTTCTGTACTTCAGAAGAGTGCTGGAATTTTGCTGGTAATTGTCGCTTTGCATCCATGTCCCAATTAATCAACAATGGTTCCCCCTTGAAACCTCACTTCATAGAAAAGCTCCTGAGGTCATGAATTACATCACGACATTCGTACATTGTGGACCTTAAGAAAACGTAATCGCGTTGACAGCCGGTCAGACCCCACATATCTATGTTCTTTGAAAAGGTACCTGAGAGTGGAATCAGGAAGGGTAACTTTCAGAACGATGGACGTAGACGGTGACGGCACCGGCGACAGAGCACGGTGTCAACTCGCGGCTTTGGGGGCGTTCATGATGGCGGCTGCTAATTTTATCGGGTAAGCAGCGGAGATCGAGGTAAGCAGTGATGGGGAGAGGGGCGGGGGCAATTGTGGATTTGGAGGCGCCGGCGGGAGTGAGGGCGTGGATCGGGATGATGATGGAGATGGGGACGAGAACGGTGACAAGAACGAGGGCGGGAGCACGGATGAGGACTGGACGAGGCGGGG